>CAXAKX010000289.1:0-58297 GCA_963969525.1 Ontholestes murinus
TATTGTTATTTCTTATTGATATTGTTATTTCTTATTGTTATTGTTATTTTTTATTGTTATTGGTTATTTCCTATTGTTATTTCTTATTGTTATTGTTATTTCTTATTGTTATTTCTTATTGTTATTGTTATTTCTTATTGTTATTGCTATTTCTTATTGTTATTGTTATTTCTTATTGTCATTGTTATTTCTTATTGTTATTGTTCTTCCTTATTGTTATTGTTATTTCTTATTCTTATTGTTATTTCTTATTGTTACTGTTATTTTTTATTATTATTGTTATTTCTTATTGTTTATTGTTATTTCTTATGGTTATTGTTATTTCTTATTGTTATTGTTTTTTCTTATTGTTATTGTTATTTATTATTGTTATTGTTATTTTTTATTGTTATTGTTATTTCTTATTGTTATTGTTATTTCTTATTGTTATTGTTATTTCTTTTTGTTATTGTTATTTCTTATTGTTATTGTTATTTCTTATTGTTATTGTTATTTCTTATTGTTATTGTTATTTCTTATTGTTTTTGCTATTTCTTATTGTTATTGTTATTTCTTATTGTCATTGTTATTTCTTATTGTTATTGTTATTTCTTATTGTTATTGTTATTTCTTATGTTATTGTTATTTCTTATTGTTATTGTTATTTCTTATTGTTATTGTTATTTCCTATTGTTATTGTTATTTCTTATTGTTATTGTTATTGTTATTTCTTATTGGTATTGTTATTTCTTATTGTTAATGTTATTTCTTATTGTTATTTCTTATTGTTATTGTTATTTCTTATAGTTATTTCTTATTGTTATTGTTATTTCTTATTGTTATTGTTATTTTTTATTGTTATTGTTATTTCTTATTGTTATTGGTATTTTTTATTGTTATTGTTATTTTTTATTGTTATTGTTATTTCTTATTGTTATTGTTATTGTTATTTCTTATTGTTATTGTTATTTCTTATTGTTATTGTTATTGTTATTTCTTATTGTTATTGTTATTTCTTATTGTTATTGGTATTTCTTATTGTTATTGTTATTTCTTATTGTTATTGTTATTTCTTATTGTTATTGTTATTTCTTATTGTTTTTGCTATTTCTTATTGTTATTGTTATTTCTTATTGTTATTGTTCTTCCTTATTGTTATTGTTATTTCTTATAGTTATTGTTATTTCTTATCCTTATTGTTATTTCTTATTGTTACTGTTATTTCTTATTGTTATTGATATTTCTGATTGTTATTGTTATTTCTTATGGTTATTGTTATTTCTTATTATTATTGTTATTTCTTATTGTTAATGTTATTTCTTATTGTTATTTCTTATTGTTATTTCTTATTGTTATTGTTATTTCTTATTGATATTGTTATTTCTTATTGTTATTGTTATTTCTTATTGTTATTGTTATTTCTTATTGATATTGTTATTTCTTATTGTTATTGTTATTTTTTAATGTTATTGTTATTTTCTTATTGTTATTGTTATTTCCTATTGTTATTTCTTATTGTTATTGTTATTTCTTATTGTTATTGTTATTTCTTTTTGTTATTGTTATTTCTTATTGTTATTGTTATTCCTTATTGTTATTTATTATTGTTATTGTTATTTCTTATTGTTAATGTTATTTCTTATTGTTATTTCTTATTGTTATTGTTATTCCTTATTGATATTGTTATTTCTTATTGTTATTGTTATTTCTTATTGTTATTGTTATTTCTTATTGTTATTGTTATTTCTTATTCTTATTGTTATTTCTTATTGTTACTGTTATTTTTTATTGTTATTGTTATTTCTTATTGTTATTGTTATTTCTTATTGTTACTGTTATTTTTTATTGTTATTGTATTTCTTATTGTTATTGTTATTTCTTATGGTTATGTTATTTCTTATTGTTATTGTTATTTCTTATTTGTTATTTCTTATTGTTATTGTTATTTTTTATTGTTATTGTTATTTCTTATTGTTATTGTTATTTCTTTTTGTTATTGTTATTTCTTATTGTTATTGTTATTTCTTATTGTTATTGTTATTTCTTATGGTTATTGTTATTTCTTATTGATATTGTTATTTTTTATTGTTATTGTTTTTTTTTATTGTTATTGTTATTTCTTATTGTTATTGTTATTTCCTATTGTTATTTCTTATTGTTATTGTTATTTCTTATTGTTATTGTTATTTCTTATTGTTTTTGCTATTTCTTATTGTTATTGTTATTTCTTATTGTCATTGTTATTTCTTATTGTTATTGTTCTTCCTTATTGTTATTTTTATTTCTTATTGTTATTGTTATTTCTTATCCTTATTGTTATTTCTTATTGTTACTGTTATTTCTTATTGTTATTGTTATTTCTTATTGTTATTGCTATTTCTTATGTTATTGTTATTTCTTATTATTATTGTTATTTCTTATTGTTAATGTTATTTCTTATTGTTATTGTTATTTCTTATTGTTATTATTATTTCTTATTGATATTGTTATTTCTTATTGTTATTGTTATTTTTTATTGTTATTGTTATTTCTTATTGTTATTGTTATTTATTATTGTTATTGTTATTTCCTATTGTTATTGTTATTTCTTATTGTTATTGTTATTTCTTATTGTTATTGTTATTTCTTATTGTTATTGTTATTTCTTATTGTTATTGTTATTTCTTATTGTTATTGTTATTTCTTATTGTTATTGTTATTTCCTATTGTTATTGTTATTGTTATTTCTTATTGGTATTGTTATTTCTTATTGTTAATGTTATTTCTTATTGTTATTTCTTATTGTTATTGTTATTTCTTATAGTTATTTCTTATTGTTATTGTTATTTCTTATTGTTATTGTTATTTTTATTGTCATTGTTATTTCTTATTGTTATTGGTATTTTTTATTGTTATTGTTATTTTTTATTGTTATTGTTATTTCTTATTGTTATTGTTATTTCTTATTGTTATTGTTATTTCTTATTGTTTTTGCTATTTCTTATTGTTATTGTTATTTCTTATTGTTATTGTTCTTCCTTGTTGTTATTGTTATTTCTTATTGTTATTGTTATTTCTTATCCTTATTGTTATTTCTTATTGTTACTGTTATTTCTTATTGTTATTGTTATTTCTGATTGTTATTGTTATTTCTTATGGTTATTGTTATTTCTTATTATTATTGTTATTTCTTATTGTTAATGTTATTTCTTATTGTTATTTCTTATTGTTATTTCTTATTGTTATTGTTATTTCTTATTGATATTGTTATTTCTTATTGTTATTGTTATTTCTTATTATTATTGTTATTTCTTATTGTTATTTCTTATTGTTATTTCTTATTGTTATTGTTATTTCTTATTGATATTGTTATTTCTTATTGTTATTGTTATTTCTTATTGTTATTGTTATTTCTTATTGATATTGTTATTTCTTATTGTTATTGTTATTTTTTATTGTTATTGTTATTTCTTATTGTTATTGTTATTTCTTATTGTTATTGTTATTTCCTATTGTTATTGTTATTGTTATTTCTTATTGGTATTGTTATTTCTTATTGTTAATGTTATTTCTTATTGTTATTTCTTATTGTTATTGTTATTTCTTATAGTTATTTCTTATTGTTATTGTTACTGTTATTGTTATTTCTTATTGTTATTGTTATTTCTTATGGTTATTGTTATTTCTTATTGTTATTGTTATTTCTTATTGTTATTGTTATTTCTTATTGTTATTGTTATTTATTATTGTTATTGTTATTTCCAATTGTTATTGTTATTTCTTTTTGTTATTGTTATTTCTTATTGTTATTGTTATTTCTTATTGTTATTGTTATTTTTTATTGTTATTGTTATTTCTTATTATTATTGTTATTTCTTATTCTTATTGTTATTTCTTATTGTTATTGTTATTTATTATTGTTATTGTTATTTCCTATTGTTATTGTTATTTCTTATTGTTATTGTTATTTCTTATTGTTATTGTTATTTCTTATTGTTATTGTTATTTCTTATTGTTATTGTTATTTCTTATTGTTATTGTTATTTCCTATTGTTATTGTTATTTCTTATTGTTATTGTTATTTCTTATTGTTATTGTTATTTCTTATTGTTATTGTTATTTATTATTGTTATTGTTATTTCCTATTGTTATTGTTATTTCTTATTGTTATTGTTATTTCTTATTGTTATTGTTATTTCTTATTGTTATTGTTATTTCTTATTGTTATTGTTATTTCTTATTGTTATTGTTATTTCCTATTGTTATTGTTATTTCTTATTGTTATTGTTATTTCCTATTGTTATTGTTATTTCTTATTGTTATTGTTATTGTTATTTCTTATTGGTATTGTTATTTCTTATGTTAATGTTATTTCTTATGTTATTTCTTATTGTTATTGTTATTTCTTATAGTTATTTCTTATTGTTATTGTTATTTCTTATTGTTATTGTTATTTTTTATTGTTATTGTTATTTCTTATTGTTATTGGTATTTTTTATTGTTATTGTTATTTTTTATTGTTATTGTTATTTCTTATTGTTATTGTTATTGTTATTTCTTATTGTTATTGTTATTGTTATTTCTTATTGTTATTGTTATTTCTTATTGTTATTGGTATTTCTTATTGTTATTGTTATTTCTTATTGTTATTGTTATTTCGTATTGTTATGTTATTTCTTATTGTTTTTGCTATTTCTTATTGTTATTGTTATTTCTTATTGTCATTGTTATTTCTTATTGTTATTGTTCTTCCTTATTGTTATTGTTATTTCTTATTGTTATTGTTATTTCTTATCCTTATTGTTATTTCTTATTGTTACTGTTATTTCTTATTTTTATTGTTATTTCTTATTGTTATTGTTATTTCTTATGGTTATTGTTATTTCTTATTATTATTGTTATTTCTTATTGTTATTTCTTATTGTTATTGTTATTTCTTATTGATATTGTTATTTCTTATTGTTATTGTTATTGTTATTTCTTATTGATATTGTTATTTCTTCTTGATATTGTTATTTCTTATTGTTATTGTTTTTTTTTATTGTTATTGTTATTTCTTATTGTTATTGTTATTTCCTATTGTTATTTCTTATTGTTATTGTTATTTCTTATTGTTATTGTTATTTCTTTTTGTTATTGTTATTTCTTATTGTTATTGTTATTCCTTATTGTTATTGTTATTTCTTATTGTTATTGTTATTTCTTATTGTTATTGTTATTTCTTATTGTTATTGTTATTTCTTATTGTTATTGCTATTTCTTATTGTTATTGTTATTTCTTTTTGTCATTGTTATTTCTTATTGTTATTGTTCTTCCTTATTGTTATTGTTATTTCTTATTCTTATTGTTATTTCTTATTGTTACTGTTATTTTTTATTGTTATTGTTATTTCTTATTGTTATTGTTATTTCTTATGGTTATTGTTATTTCTTATTGTTATTGTTATTTCTTATTGTTATTGTTATTGTTATTTATTATTGTTATTGTTATTTCTTATTGTTATTGTTATTTCCAATTGTTATTGTTATTTCTTTTTGTTATTGTTATTTCTTATTGTTATTGTTATTTCTTATTGTTATTGTTATTTTTTATTGTTATTGTTATTTCTTATTGTTATTGTTATTTTTTATTGTTATTGTTATTTCTTTTTGTTATTGTTATTTCTTATTGTTATTGTTATTTCTTATTGTTATTGTTATTTCTTATTGTTTTTGCTATTTCTTATTGTTATTGTTATTTCTTATTGTCATTGTTATTTCTTATTGTTATTGTTCTTCCTTATTGTTATTGTTATTTCTTATTGTTATTGTTATTTCTTATCCTTATTGTTATTTCTTATTGTTACTGTTATTTCTTATTGTTATTGTTATTTCTTATTGTTATTGCTATTTCTTATGGTTATTGTTATTTCTTATTATTATTGTTATTTCTTATTGTTAATGTTATTTCTTATTGTTATTGTTATTTCTTATTGTTATTATTATTTCTTATTGATATTGTTATTTCTTATTGTTATTGTTATTTTTTATTGTTATTGGTATTTTTTATTGTTATTGGTATTTCTTATTGTTATTGTTATTTATTATTGTTATTGTTATTTCCTATTGTTATTGTTATTTCTTATTGTTACTGTTATTTCTTATTGTTATTGTTATTTCTTATTGTTATTGTTATTTCTTATTGTTATTGTTATTTCTTATTGTTATTGTTATTTCTTATTGTTATTGTTATTTCTTATTGTTATTGTTATTTCCTATTGTTATTGTTATTTCTTATTGTTATTGTTATTTCTTATTGTTATTGTTATTGTTATTTCTTATTGGTATTGTTATTTCTTATTGTTAATGTTATTTCTTATTGTTATTTCTTATTGTTATTGTTATTTCTTATTGTTATTGTTATTTCTTATCCTTATTGTTATTTCTTATTGTTACTGTTATTTCTTATTGTTATTGTTATTTCTTATTGTTATTGTTATTTCTTATGGTTATTGTTATTTCTTATTGATATTGTTATTTCTTATTGTTATTGTTTTTTTTTATTGTTATTGTTATTTCTTATTGTTATTGTTATTTCCTATTGTTATTTCTTATTGTTATTGTTATTTCTTATTGTTATTGTTATTTCTTATTGTTTTTGCTATTTCTTATTGTTATTGTTATTTCTTATTGTCATTGTTATTTCTTATTGTTATTGTTCTTCCTTATTGTTATTGTTATTTCTTATTGTTATTGTTATTTCTTATCCTTATTGTTATTTCTTATTGTTACTGTTATTTCTTATTGTTATTGTTATTTCTTATTGTTATTGCTATTTCTTATGGTTATTGTTATTTCTTATTATTATTGTTATTTCTTATTGTTAATGTTATTTCTTATTGTTATTGTTATTTCTTATTGTTATTATTATTTCTTATTGATATTGTTATTTCTTATTGTTATTGTTATTTCTTATTGTTATTGTTATTTCTTATTGTTATTGTTATTTCTTATTGTTATTGTTATTTCTTATTGTTATTGTTATTTCTTATTGTTATTGTTATTTCTTATTGTTATTGTTATTTCTTATTGTTATTGTTATTTCTTATTGTTATTGTTATTTCTTATTGTTATTGTTATTTCCTATTGTTATTGTTATTGTTATTTCTTATTGGTATTGTTATTTCTTATTGTTAATGTTATTTCTTATTGTTATTTCTTATTGTTATTGTTATTTCTTATAGTTATTTCTTATTGTTATTGTTATTTCTTATTGTTATTGTTATTTTTATTGTTATTGTTATTTCTTATTGTTATTGGTATTTTTTATTGTTATTGTTATTTTTTATTGTTATTGTTATTTCTTATTGTTATTGTTATTTCTTATTGTTATTGTTATTTCTTATTGTTTTTGCTATTTCTTATTGTTATTGTTATTTCTTATTGTTATTCTTCTTCCTTATTGTTATTGTTATTTCTTATTGTTATTGTTATTTCTTATCCTTATTGTTATTTCTTATTGTTACTGTTATTTCTTATTGTTATTGTTATTTCTGATTGTTATTGTTATTTCTTATGGTTATTGTTATTTCTTATTATTATTGTTATTTCTTATTGTTAATGTTATTTCTTATTGTTATTTCTTATTGTTATTTCTTATTGTTATTGTTATTTCTTATTGATATTGTTATTTCTTATTGTTATTGTTATTTCTTATTATTATTGTTATTTCTTATTGTTATTTCTTATTGTTATTTCTTATTGTTATTGTTATTTCTTATTGATATTGTTATTTCTTATTGTTATTGTTATTTCTTATTGTTATTGTTATTTCTTATTGATATTGTTATTTCTTATTGTTATTGTTATTTTTTATTGTTATTGTTATTTCCTATTGTTATTTCTTATTGTTATTGTTATTTCTTATTGTTATTTCTTATTGTTATTGTTATTTCTTATTGTTATTGCTATTTCTTATTGTTATTGTTATTTCTTATTGTCATTGTTATTTCTTATTGTTATTGTTCTTCCTTATTGTTATTGTTATTTCTTATTCTTATTGTTATTTCTTATTGTTACTGTTATTTTTTATTATTATTGTTATTTCTTATTGTTATTGTTATTTCTTATGGTTATTGTTATTTCTTATTGTTATTGTTTTTTCTTATTGTTATTGTTATTTATTATTGTTATTGTTATTTCTTATTGTTATTGTTATTTCCAATTGTTATTGTTATTTCTTTTTGTTATTGTTATTTCTTATTGTTAATGTTATTTCTTATTGTTATTGTTATTTTTTATTGTTATTGTTATTTCTTATTGTTATTGTTATTTCTTATTGTTATTGTTATTTCTTTTTGTTATTGTTATTTCTTATTGTTATTGTTATTTCTTATTGTTATTGTTATTTCTTATTGTTATTGTTATTTCTTATTGTTTTTGCTATTTCTTATTGTTATTGTTATTTCTTATTGTCATTGTTATTTCTTATTGTTATTGTTATTTCTTATTGTTATTGTTATTTCTTATTGTTATTGTTATTTCTTATTGTTATTGTTATTTCTTATTGTTATTGTTATTTCCTATTGTTATTGTTATTTCTTATTGTTATTGTTATTGTTATTTCTTATTGGTATTGTTATTTCTTATTGTTAATGTTATTTCTTATTGTTATTTCTTATTGTTATTGTTATTTCTTATAGTTATTTCTTATTGTTATTGTTATTTCTTATTGTTATTGTTATTTTTTATTGTTATTGTTATTTCTTATTGTTATTGGTATTTTTTATTGTTATTGTTATTTTTTATTGTTATTGTTATTTCTTATTGTTATTGTTATTGTTATTTCTTATTGTTATTGTTATTTCTTATTGTTATTGTTATTGTTATTTCTTATTGTTATTGTTATTTCTTATTGTTATTGGTATTTCTTATTGTTATTGTTATTTCTTATTGTTATTGTTATTTCTTATTGTTATTGTTATTTCTTATTGTTTTTGCTATTTCTTATTGTTATTGTTATTTCTTATTGTTATTGTTCTTCCTTATTGTTATTGTTATTTCTTATAGTTATTGTTATTTCTTATCCTTATTGTTATTTCTTATTGTTACTGTTATTTCTTATTGTTATTGATATTTCTGATTGTTATTGTTATTTCTTATGGTTATTGTTATTTCTTATTATTATTGTTATTTCTTATTGTTAATGTTATTTCTTATTGTTATTTCTTATTGTTATTTCTTATTGTTATTGTTATTTCTTATTGATATTGTTATTTCTTATTGTTATTGTTATTTCTTATTGTTATTGTTATTTCTTATTGATATTGTTATTTCTTATTGTTATTGTTATTTTTTAATGTTATTGTTATTTCTTATTGTTATTGTTATTTCCTATTGTTATTTCTTATTGTTATTGTTATTTCTTATTGTTATTGTTATTTCTTTTTGTTATTGTTATTTCTTATTGTTATTGTTATTCCTTATTGTTATTTATTATTGTTATTGTTATTTCTTATTGTTAATGTTATTTCTTATTGTTATTTCTTATTGTTATTGTTATTCCTTATTGATATTGTTATTTCTTATTGTTATTGTTATTTCTTATTGTTATTGTTATTTCTTATTGTTATTGTTATTTCTTATTCTTATTGTTATTTCTTATTGTTACTGTTATTTTTTATTGTTATTGTTATTTCTTATTGTTATTGTTATTTCTTATTGTTACTGTTATTTTTTATTGTTATTGTTATTTCTTATTGTTATTGTTATTTCTTATGGTTATTGTTATTTCTTATTGTTATTGTTATTTCTTATTGTTATTTCTTATTGTTATTGTTATTTTTTATTGTTATTGTTATTTCTTATTGTTATTGTTATTTCTTTTTGTTATTGTTATTTCTTATTGTTATTGTTATTTCTTATTGTTATTGTTATTTCTTATGGTTATTGTTATTTCTTATTGATATTGTTATTTTTTATTGTTATTGTTTTTTTTTATTGTTATTGTTATTTCTTATTGTTATTGTTATTTCCTATTGTTATTTCTTATTGTTATTGTTATTTCTTATTGTTATTGTTATTTCTTATTGTTTTTGCTATTTCTTATTGTTATTGTTATTTCTTATTGTCATTGTTATTTCTTATTGTTATTGTTCTTCCTTATTGTTATTTTTATTTCTTATTGTTATTGTTATTTCTTATCCTTATTGTTATTTCTTATTGTTACTGTTATTTCTTATTGTTATTGTTATTTCTTATTGTTATTGCTATTTCTTATGGTTATTGTTATTTCTTATTATTATTGTTATTTCTTATTGTTAATGTTATTTCTTATTGTTATTGTTATTTCTTATTGTTATTATTATTTCTTATTGATATTGTTATTTCTTATTGTTATTGTTATTTTTTATTGTTATTGTTATTTCTTATTGTTATTGTTATTTATTATTGTTATTGTTATTTCCTATTGTTATTGTTATTTCTTATTGTTATTGTTATTTCTTATTGTTATTGTTATTTCTTATTGTTATTGTTATTTCTTATTGTTATTGTTATTTCTTATTGTTATTGTTATTTCTTATTGTTATTGTTATTTCCTATTGTTATTGTTATTGTTATTTCTTATTGGTATTGTTATTTCTTATTGTTAATGTTATTTCTTATTGTTATTTCTTATTGTTATTGTTATTTCTTATAGTTATTTCTTATTGTTATTGTTATTTCTTATTGTTATTGTTATTTTTATTGTCATTGTTATTTCTTATTGTTATTGGTATTTTTTATTGTTATTGTTATTTTTTATTGTTATTGTTATTTCTTATTGTTATTGTTATTTCTTATTGTTATTGTTATTTCTTATTGTTTTTGCTATTTCTTATTGTTATTGTTATTTCTTATTGTTATTGTTCTTCCTTGTTGTTATTGTTATTTCTTATTGTTATTGTTATTTCTTATCCTTATTGTTATTTCTTATTGTTACTGTTATTTCTTATTGTTATTGTTATTTCTGATTGTTATTGTTATTTCTTATGGTTATTGTTATTTCTTATTATTATTGTTATTTCTTATTGTTAATGTTATTTCTTATTGTTATTTCTTATTGTTATTTCTTATTGTTATTGTTATTTCTTATTGATATTGTTATTTCTTATTGTTATTGTTATTTCTTATTATTATTGTTATTTCTTATTGTTATTTCTTATTGTTATTTCTTATTGTTATTGTTATTTCTTATTGATATTGTTATTTCTTATTGTTATTGTTATTTCTTATTGTTATTGTTATTTCTTATTGATATTGTTATTTCTTATTGTTATTGTTATTTTTTATTGTTATTGTTATTTCTTATTGTTATTGTTATTTCCTATTGTTATTTCTTATTGTTATTGTTATTTCTTATTGTTATTTCTTATTGTTATTGTTATTTCTTATTGTTATTGCTATCTCTTATTGTTATTGTTATTTCTTATTGTCATTGTTATTTCTTATTGTTATTGTTCTTCCTTATTGTTATTGTTATTTCTTATTCTTATTGTTATTTCTTATTGTTACTGTTATTTTTTATTATTATTGTTATTTCTTATTGTTATTGTTATTTCTTATGGTTATTGTTATTTCTTATTGTTATTGTTTTTTCTTATTGTTATTGTTATTTATTATTGTTATTGTTATTTCTTATTGTTATTGTTATTTCTTTTTGTTATTGTTATTTCTTATTGTTAATGTTATTTCTTATTGTTATTGTTATTTTTTATTGTTATTGTTATTTCTTATTGTTATTGTTATTTCTTATTGTTATTGTTATTTCTTTTTGTTATTGTTATTTCTTATTGTTATTGTTATTTCTTATTGTTATTGTTATTTCTTATTGTTATTGTTATTTCTTATTGTTTTTGCTATTTCTTATTGTTATTGTTATTTCTTATTGTCATTGTTATTTCTTATTGTTATTGTTCTTCCTTATTGTTATTGTTATTTCTTATTGTTATTGTTATTTCTTATCCTTATTGTTATTTCTTATTGTTACTGTTATTTCTTATTGTTATTGTTATTTCTTATTGTTATTGCTATTTCTTATGGTTATTGTTATTTCTTATTATTATTGTTATTTCTTATTGTTAATGTTATTTCTTATTGTTATTGTTATTTCTTATTGTTATTATTATTTCTTATTGATATTGTTATTGTTATTTTTTATTGTTTTTGTTATTTCTTATTGTTATTGTTATTTATTATTGTTATTGTTATTTCCTATTGTTATTGTTATTTCTTATTGTTATTGTTATTTCCTATTGTTATTGTTATTTCTTATTGTTATTGTTATTTCTTATTGTTATTGTTATTTCTTATTGTTATTGTTATTTCCTATTGTTATTGTTATTTCTTATTGTTATTGTTATTGTTATTTCTTATTGGTATTGTTATTTCTTATTGTTAATGTTATTTCTTATTGTTATTTCTTATAGTTATTTCTTATTGTTGTTGTTATTTCTTATTGTTATTGTTATTTTTTATTGTTATTGTTATTTCTTATTGTTATTGGTATTTTTTATTGTTATTGTTATTTTTTATTGTTATTGTTATTTCTTATTGTTATTGTTATTGTTATTTCTTATTGTTATTGTTATTGTTATTTCTTATTGTTATTGTTATTTCTTATTGTTATTGGTATTTCTTATTGTTATTGTTATTTCTTATTGTTATTGTTATTTCTTATTGTTATTGTTATTTCTTATTGTTTTTGCTATTTCTTATTGTTATTGTTCTTCCTTATTGTTATTGTTATTTCTTATAGTTATTGTTATTTCTTATCCTTATTGTTATTTCTTATTGTTACTGTTATTTCTTATTGTTATTGTTATTTCTGATTGTTATTGTTATTTCTTATGGTTATTGTTATTTCTTATTATTATTGTTATTTCTTATTGTTAATGTTATTTCTTATTGTTATTTCTTATTGTTATTTCTTATTGTTATTGTTATTTCTTATTGATATTGTTATTTCTTATTGTTATTGTTATTTCTTATTGTTATTGTTATTTCTTATTGATATTGTTATTTCTTATTGTTATTGTTATTTTTTAATGTTATTGTTATTTCTTATTGTTATTGTTATTTCCTATTGTTATTTCTTATTGTTATTGTTATTTCTTATTGTTATTGTTATTTCTTTTTGTTATTGTTATTTCTTATTGTTATTGTTATTCCTTATTGTTATTTATTATTGTTATTGTTATTTCTTATTGTTAATGTTATTTCTTATTGTTATTTCTTATTGTTATTGTTATTCCTTATTGATATTGTTATTTCTTATTGTTATTGTTATTTCTTATTGTTATTGTTATTTCTTATTGTTATTGTTATTTCTTATTCTTATTGTTATTTCTTATTGTTACTGTTATTTTTTATTGTTATTGTTATTTCTTATTGTTATTGTTATTTCTTATTGTTACTGTTATTTTTTATTGTTATTGTTATTTCTTATTGTTATTGTTATTTCTTATGGTTATTGTTATTTCTTATTGTTATTGTTATTTCTTATTGTTATTTCTTATTGTTATTGTTATTTTTTATTGTTATTGTTATTTCTTATTGTTATTGTTATTTCTTTTTGTTATTGTTATTTCTTATTGTTATTGTTATTGTTATTCCTTATTGTTATTGTTATTTATTATTGTTATTGTTATTTCTTATTGTTATTGTTATTTCTTATTGTTAATGTTATTTCTTATTGCTATTTCTTATTGTTATTGTTATTCCTTAGTGATATTGTTATTTCTTATTGTTATTGTTATTTTTTATTGTTATTGTTATTTCTTATTGATATTGTTATTTCTTATTGTTATTGTTATTTCTTATTGTTATTTTTTATTGTTATTGTTATTTCTTATTGTTATTGTTATTGTTATTTCTTATTGTTATTGTTATTTCTTATTGTTATTGTTATTTCTTATTGTTATTGCTATTTCTTATTGTTATTGTTATTTCTTATTGTCATTGTTATTTCTTATTGTTATTGTTCTTCCTTATTGTTATTGTTATTTCTTATTGTTATTGTTATTTCTTATTCTTATTCTTATTTCTTATTGTTACTGTTATTGTTATTTCTTATTGTTATTGTTATTTCTTATGGTTATTGTTATTTCTTATTGTTATTGTTATTTCTTATTGTTATTGTTATTTCTTATTGTTATTGTTATTTATTATTGTTATTGTTATTTCCAATTGTTATTGTTATTTCTTTTTGTTATTGTTATTTCTTATTGTTATTGTTATTTCTTATTGTTATTGTTATTTTTTATTGTTATTGTTATTTCTTATTATTATTGTTATTTCTTATTCTTATTGTTATTTCTTATTGTTATTGTTATTTATTATTGTTATTGTTATTTCCTATTGTTATTGTTATTTCTTATTGTTATTGTTATTTCTTATTGTTATTGTTATTTCTTATTGTTATTGTTATTTCTTATTGTTATTGTTATTTCTTATTGTTATTGTTATTTCCTATTGTTATTGTTATTTCTTATTGTTATTGTTATTTCTTATTGTTATTGTTATTTCTTATTGTTATTGTTATTTATTATTGTTATTGTTATTTCCTATTGTTATTGTTATTTCTTATTGTTATTGTTATTTCTTATTGTTATTGTTATTTCTTATAGTTATTTCTTATTGTTATTGTTATTTCTTATTGTTATTGTTATTTTTATTGTTATTGTTATTTCTTATTGTTATTGGTATTTTTTATTGTTATTGTTATTTTTTATTGTTATTGTTATTTCTTATTGTTATTGTTATTTCTTATTGTTATTGTTATTTCTTATTGTTTTTGCTATTTCTTATTGTTATTGTTATTTCTTATTGTTATTGTTCTTCCTTGTTGTTATTGTTATTTCTTATTGTTATTGTTATTTCTTATCCTTATTGTTATTTCTTATTGTTACTGTTATTTCTTATTGTTATTGTTATTTCTGATTGTTATTGTTATTTCTTATGGTTATTGTTATTTCTTATTATTATTGTTATTTCTTATTGTTAATGTTATTTCTTATTGTTATTTCTTATTGTTATTTCTTATTGTTATTGTTATTTCTTATTGATATTGTTATTTCTTATTGTTATTGTTATTTCTTATTATTATTGTTATTTCTTATTGTTATTTCTTATTGTTATTTCTTATTGTTATTGTTATTTCTTATTGATATTGTTATTTCTTATTGTTATTGTTATTTCTTATTGTTATTGTTATTTCTTATTGATATTGTTATTTCTTATTGTTATTGTTATTTTTTATTGTTATTGTTATTTCTTATTGTTATTGTTATTTCCTATTGTTATTTCTTATTGTTATTGTTATTTCTTATTGTTATTTCTTATTGTTATTGTTATTTCTTATTGTTATTGCTATCTCTTATTGTTATTGTTATTTCTTATTGTCATTGTTATTTCTTATTGTTATTGTTCTTCCTTATTGTTATTGTTATTTCTTATTCTTATTGTTATTTCTTATTGTTACTGTTATTTTTTATTATTATTGTTATTTCTTATTGTTATTGTTATTTCTTATGGTTATTGTTATTTCTTATTGTTATTGTTTTTTCTTATTGTTATTGTTATTTATTATTGTTATTGTTATTTCTTATTGTTATTGTTATTTCCAATTGTTATTGTTATTTCTTTTTGTTATTGTTATTTCTTATTGTTAATGTTATTTCTTATTGTTATTGTTATTTTTTATTGTTATTGTTATTTCTTATTGTTATTGTTATTTCTTATTGTTATTGTTATTTCTTTTTGTTATTGTTATTTCTTATTGTTATTGTTATTTCTTATTGTTATTGTTATTTCTTATTGTTATTGTTATTTCTTATTGTTTTTGCTATTTCTTATTGTTATTGTTATTTCTTATTGTCATTGTTATTTCTTATTGTTATTGTTCTTCCTTATTGTTATTGTTATTTCTTATTGTTATTGTTATTTCTTATCCTTATTGTTATTTCTTATTGTTACTGTTATTTCTTATTGTTATTGTTATTTCTTATTGTTATTGCTATTTCTTATGGTTATTGTTATTTCTTATTATTATTGTTATTTCTTATTGTTAATGTTATTTCTTATTGTTATTGTTATTTCTTATTGTTATTATTATTTCTTATTGATATTGTTATTGTTATTTTTTATTGTTTTTGTTATTTCTTATTGTTATTGTTATTTATTATTGTTATTGTTATTTCCTATTGTTATTGTTATTTCTTATTGTTATTGTTATTTCTTATTGTTATTGTTATTTCTTATTGTTATTGTTATTTCTTATTGTTATTGTTATTTCTTATTGTTATTGTTATTTCCTATTGTTATTGTTATTTCTTATTGTTATTGTTATTGTTATTTCTTATTGGTATTGTTATTTCTTATTGTTAATGTTATTTCTTATTGTTATTTCTTATAGTTATTTCTTATTGTTATTGTTATTTTTTATTGTTATTGTTATTTCTTATTGTTATTGGTATTTTTTATTGTTATTGTTATTTTTTATTGTTATTGTTATTTCTTATTGTTATTGTTATTGTTATTTCTTATTGTTATTGTTATTGTTATTTCTTATTGTTATTGTTATTTCTTATTGTTATTGGTATTTCTTATTGTTATTGTTATTTCTTATTGTTATTGTTATTTCTTATTGTTATTGTTATTTCTTATTGTTTTTGCTATTTCTTATTGTTATTGTTATTTCTTATTGTTATTGTTCTTCCTTATTGTTATTGTTATTTCTTATAGTTATTGTTATTTCTTATCCTTATTGTTATTTCTTATTGTTACTGTTATTTCTTATTGTTATTGTTATTTCTGATTGTTATTGTTATTTCTTATGGTTATTGTTATTTCTTATTATTATTGTTATTTCTTATTGTTAATGTTATTTCTTATTGTTATTTCTTATTGTTATTTCTTATTGTTATTGTTATTTCTTATTGATATTGTTATTTCTTATTGTTATTGTTATTTCTTATTGTTATTGTTATTTCTTATTGATATTGTTATTTCTTATTGTTATTGTTATTTTTTAATGTTATTGTTATTTCTTATTGTTATTGTTATTTCCTATTGTTATTTCTTATTGTTATTGTTATTTCTTATTGTTATTGTTATTTCTTTTTGTTATTGTTATTTCTTATTGTTATTGTTATTCCTTATTGTTATTTATTATTGTTATTGTTATTTCTTATTGTTAATGTTATTTCTTATTGTTATTTCTTATTGTTATTGTTATTCCTTATTGATATTGTTATTTCTTATTGTTATTGTTATTTCTTATTGTTATTGTTATTTCTTATTGTTATTGTTATTTCTTATTCTTATTGTTATTTCTTATTGTTACTGTTATTTTTTATTGTTATTGTTATTTCTTATTGTTATTGTTATTTCTTATTGTTACTGTTATTTTTTATTGTTATTGTTATTTCTTATTGTTATTGTTATTTCTTATGGTTATTGTTATTTCTTATTGTTATTGTTATTTCTTATTGTTATTTCTTATTGTTATTGTTATTTTTTATTGTTATTGTTATTTCTTATTGTTATTGTTATTTCTTTTTGTTATTGTTATTTCTTATTGTTATTGTTATTGTTATTCCTTATTGTTATTGTTATTTATTATTGTTATTGTTATTTCTTATTGTTATTGTTATTTCTTATTGTTAATGTTATTTCTTATTGCTATTTCTTATTGTTATTGTTATTCCTTAGTGATATTGTTATTTCTTATTGTTATTGTTATTTTTTATTGTTATTGTTATTTCTTATTGATATTGTTATTTCTTATTGTTATTGTTATTTCTTATTGTTATTTTTTATTGTTATTGTTATTTCTTATTGTTATTGTTATTGTTATTTCTTATTGTTATTGTTATTTCTTATTGTTATTGTTATTTCTTATTGTTATTGCTATTTCTTATTGTTATTGTTATTTCTTATTGTCATTGTTATTTCTTATTGTTATTGTTCTTCCTTATTGTTATTGTTATTTCTTATTGTTATTGTTATTTCTTATTCTTATTGTTATTTCTTATTGTTACTGTTATTGTTATTTCTTATTGTTATTGTTATTTCTTATGGTTATTGTTATTTCTTATTGTTATTGTTATTTCTTATTGTTATTGTTATTTCTTATTGTTATTGTTATTTATTATTGTTATTGTTATTTCCAATTGTTATTGTTATTTCTTTTTGTTATTGTTATTTCTTATTGTTATTGTTATTTCTTATTGTTATTGTTATTTTTTATTGTTATTGTTATTTCTTATTATTATTGTTATTTCTTATTCTTATTGTTATTTCTTATTGTTATTGTTATTTATTATTGTTATTGTTATTTCCTATTGTTATTGTTATTTCTTATTGTTATTGTTATTTCTTATTGTTATTGTTATTTCTTATTGTTATTGTTATTTCTTATTGTTATTGTTATTTCTTATTGTTATTGTTATTTCCTATTGTTATTGTTATTTCTTATTGTTATTGTTATTTCTTATTGTTATTGTTATTTCTTATTGTTATTGTTATTTATTATTGTTATTGTTATTTCCTATTGTTATTGTTATTTCTTATTGTTATTGTTATTTCTTATTGTTATTGTTATTTCTTATTGTTATTGTTATTTCTTATTGTTAATGTTATTTCTTATTGTTATTGTTATTTCCTATTGTTATTGTTATTTCTTATTGTTATTGTTATTTCTTATTGTTATTGTTATTTCCTATTGTTATTGTTATTTCTTATTGGTATTGTTATTTCTTAATTGTTAATGTTATTATTGTTATTTCTTATTGTTATTGTTATTTCTTATAGTTATTTCTTATTGTTATTGTTATTTCTTATTGTTATTGTTATTTTTTATTGTTATTGTTATTTCTTATTGTTATTGGTATTTTTTATTGTTATTGTTATTTTTTATTGTTATTGTTATTTCTTATTGTTATTGTTATTGTTATTTCTTATTGTTATTGTTATTGTTATTTCTTATTGTTATTGTTATTTCTTATTGTTATTGGTATTTCTTATTGTTATTGTTATTTCTTATTGTTATTGTTATTTCGTATTGTTATTGTTATTTTTTATTGTTTTTGCTATTTCTTATTGTTATTGTTATTTCTTATTGTCATTGTTATTTCTTATTGTTATTGTTCTTCCTTATTGTTATTGTTATTTCTTATTGTTATTGTTATTTCTTATCCTTATTGTTATTTCTTATTGTTACTGTTATTTCTTATTTTTATTGTTATTTCTTATTGTTATTGTTATTTCTTATGGTTATTGTTATTTCTTATATTATTATTGTTATTTCTTATTGTTATTTCTTATTGTTATTGTTATTTCTTATTGATATTGTTATTTCTTATTGTTATTGTTATTGTTATTTCTTATTGTTATTGTTATTTCTTCTTGATATTGTTATTTCTTATTGTTATTGTTTTTTTTAATTGTTATTGTTATTTCTTATTGTTATTGTTATTTCCTATTGTTATTTCTTATTGTTATTGTTATTTCTTATTGTTATTGTTATTTCTTTTTGTTATTGTTATTTCTTATTGTTATTGTTATTCCTTATTGTTATTGTTATTTCTTATTGTTATTGTTATTTCTTATTGTTATTGTTATTTCTTATTGTTATTGTTATTTCTTATTGTTATTGCTATTTCTTATTGTTATTGTTATTTCTTATTGTCATTGTTATTTCTTATTGTTATTGTTCTTCCTTATTGTTATTGTTATTTCTTATTCTTATTGTTATTTCTTATTGTTACTGTTATTTTTTATTGTTATTTCTTATTGTTATTGTTATTTCTTATGGTTATTGTTATTTCTTATTGTTATTGTTATTTCTTATTGTTATTGTTATTGTTATTTATTATTGTTATTGTTATTTCTTATTGTTATTGTTATTTCCAATTGTTATTGTTATTTCTTTTTGTTATTGTTATTTCTTATTGTTATTGTTATTTCTTATTGTTATTGTTATTTTTTATTGTTATTGTTATTTCTTATTGTTATTGTTATTTCTTATTGTTATTGTTATTTCTTATTGTTATTGTTATTTCTTATTGTTTTTGCTATTTCTTATTGTTATTGTTATTTCTTATTGTCATTGTTATTTCTTATTGTTATTGTTCTTCCTTATTGTTATTGTTATTTCTTATTGTTATTGTTATTTCTTATTGTTATTGTTATTTCTTATCCTTATTGTTATTTCTTATTGTTACTGTTATTTCTTATTGTTATTGTTATTTCTTATTGTTATTGCTATTTCTTATGGTTATTATTATTTCTTATTATTATTGTTATTTCTTATTGTTAATGTTATTTCTTATTGTTATTGTTATTTCTTATTGTTATTATTATTTCTTATTGATATTGTTATTTCTTATTGTTATTGTTATTTTTTATTGTTATTGGTATTTTTTATTGTTATTGGTATTTCTTATTGTTATTGTTATTTCCTATTGTTATTGTTATTTCTTATTGTTACTGTTATTTCTTATTGTTATTGTTATTTCTTATTGTTATTGTTATTTCTTATTGTTATTGTTATTTCTTATTGTTATTGTTATTTCTTATTGTTATTGTTATTTCCTATTGTTATTGTTATTTCTTATTGTTATTGTTATTTCTTATTGTTATTGTTATTGTTATTTCTTATTGGTATTGTTATTTCTTATTGTTATTTCTTATTGTTATTGTTATTTCTTATTGTTATTGTTATTTCTTATCCTTATTGTTATTTCTTATTGTTACTGTTATTTCTTATTGTTATTTCTTATTGTTATTGTTATTTCTTATGGTTATTGTTATTTCTTATGGTTATTGTTATTTCTTATTGATATTGTTATTTCTTATTGTTATTGTTTTTTTTTATTGTTATTGTTATTTCTTATTGTTATTGTTATTTCCTATTGTTATTTCTTATTGTTATTGTTATTTCTTATTGTTATTGTTATTTCTTATTGTTTTTGCTATTTCTTATTGTTATTGTTATTTCTTATTGTCATTGTTATTTCTTATTGTTATTGTTCTTCCTTATTGTTATTGTTATTTTCTTATTGTTATTGTTATTTCTTATCCTTATTGTTATTTCTTATTGTTATTGTTATTTCTTATTGTTATTGCTATTTCTTATGGTTATTGTTATTTCTTATTATTATTGTTATTTCTTATTGTTAATGTTATTTCTTATTGTTATTGTTATTTCTTATTGTTATTATTATTTCTTATTGATATTGTTATTTCTTATTGTTATTGTTATTTTTTATTGTTATTGTTATTTCTTATTGTTATTGTTATTTATTATTGTTATTGTTATTTCCTATTGTTATTGTTATTTCTTATTGTTATTGTTATTTCTTATTGTTATTGTTATTTCTTATTGTTATTGTTATTTCCTATTGTTATTGTTATTTCTTATTGTTATTGTTATTGTTATTTCTTATTGGTATTGTTATTTCTTATTGTTAATGTTATTTCTTATTGTTATTTCTTATTGTTATTGTTATTTCTTATAGTTATTTCTTATTGTTATTGTTATTTCTTATTGTTATTGTTATTTTTTATTGTTATTGTTATTTCTTATTGTTATTGGTATTTTTTATTGTTATTGTTATTTTTTATTGTTATTGTTATTTCTTATTGTTATTGTTATTTCTTATTGTTATTGTTATTTCTTATTGTTTTTGCTATTTCTTATTGTTATTGTTATTTCTTATTGTTATTGTTCTTCCTTATTGTTATTGTTATTTCTTATTGTTATTGTTATTTCTTATCCTTATTGTTATTTCTTATTGTTACTGTTATTTCTTATTGTTATTGTTATTTCTGATTGTTATTGTTATTTCTTATGGTTATTGTTATTTCTTATTATTATTGTTATTTCTTATTGTTAATGTTATTTCTTATTGTTATTTCTTATTGTTATTGTTATTTCATATTGATATTGTTATTTCTTATTGTTATTGTTATTTCTTATTATTATTGTTATTTCTTATTGTTAATGTTATTTCTTATTGTTATTTCTTATTGTTATTTTTAATTGTTATTGTTATTTCTTATTGATATTGTTATTTCTTATTGTTATTGTTATTTCTTATTGTTATTGTTATTTCTTATTGATATTGTTATTTCTTATTGTTATTGTTATTGTTATTTCTTATTGTTATTGTTATTTCCTATTGTTATTTCTTATTGTTATAGTTATTTCTTATTGTTATTGTTATTTCTTTTTGTTATTGTTATTTCTTATTGTTATTGTTATTCCTTATTGTTATTTATTATTGTTATTGTTATTTCTTATTGTTATTGTTATTTCTTATTGTTAATGTTATTTCTTATTGTTATTGTTATTCCTTATTGATATTGTTATTTCTTATTGTTATTGTTATTTCTTATTGTTATTGTTATTTCTTATTGTTATTGTTATTTCCTATTGTTATTGTTATTTCTTATTGTTATTGTTATTTCTTATTGTTATTGTTATTTCTTATTGTTATTGTTATTTATTATTGTTATTGTTATTTCCTATTGTTATTGTTATTTCTTATTGTTATTGTTATTTCTTATTGTTATTGTTATTTCTTATTGTTATTGTTATTTCTTATTGTTATTGTTATTTCCTATTGTTATTGTTATTTCTTATTGTTATTGTTATTTCTTATTGTTATTGTTATTTCCTATTGTTATTGTTATTTCTTATTGTTATTGTTATTTCCTATTGTTATTGTTATTTCTTATTGTTATTGTTATTGTTTTTTCTTATTGGTATTGTTATTTCTTATTGTTAATGTTATTTCTTATTGTTATTGTTATTTTTTATTGTTATTGTTATTTCTTATTGTTATTGGTATTTTTTATTGTTATTGTTATTTTTTATTGTTATTGTTATTTCTTATTGTTATTGTTATTGTTATTTCTTATTGTTATTGTTATTTCTTATTGTTATTGGTATTTCTTATTGTTATTGTTATTTCTTATTGTTATTGTTATTTCTTATTGTTATTGTTATTTCTTATTGTTTTTGCTATTTCTTATTGTTATTGTTATTTCTTATTGTCATTGTTATTTCTTATTGTTATTGTTCTTCCTTATTGTTATTGTTATTTCTTATTGTTATTGTTATTTCTTATCCTTATTGTTATTTCTTATTGTTACTGTTATTTCTTATTTTTATTGTTATTTCTTATTGTTATTGTTATTTCTTATGGTTATTGTTATTTCTTATTATTATTGTTATTTCTTATTGTTATTTCTTATTGTTATTGTTATTTCTTATTGATATTGTTATTTCTTATTGTTATTGTTATTGTTATTTCTTATGGTTATTGTTATTTCTTATTATTATTGTTATTTCTTATTGTTATTTCTTATTGTTATTGTTATTTCTTATTGTTATTGTTATTTCTTATAGTTATTTCTTATTGTTATTGTTATTTCTTATTGTTATTGTTATTTTTTATTGTTATTGTTATTTCTTATTGTCATTGTTATTTCTTATTGTTATTGTTCTTCCTTATTGTTATTGTTATTTCTTATTCTTATTGTTATTTCTTATTGTTACTGTTATTTTTTATTGTTATTGTTATTTCTTATTGTTATTGTTATTTCTTATGGTTATTGTTATTTCTTATTGTTATTGTTATTTCTTATTGTTATTGTTATTGTTATTTATTATTGTTATTGTTATTTCTTATTGTTATTGTTATTTCCAATTGTTATTGTTATTTCTTTTTGTTATTGTTATTTCTTATTGTTATTGTTATTTCTTATTGTTATTGTTATTTTTTATTGTTATTGTTATTTCTTATTGTTATTGTTATTTCTTATTGTTATTGTTATTTCTTTTTGTTATTGTTATTTCTTATTGTTATTGTTATTTCTTATTGTTATTGTTATTTCTTATTGTTATTGTTATTTCTTATTGTTTTTGCTATTTCTTATTGTTATTGTTATTTCTTATTGTCATTGTTATTTCTTATTGTTATTGTTCTTCCTTATTGTTATTGTTATTTCTTATCCTTATTGTTATTTCTTATTGTTACTGTTATTTCTTATTGTTATTGTTATTTCTTATTGTTATTGCTATTTCTTATGGTTATTGTTATTTCTTATTATTATTGTTATTTCTTATTGTTAATGTTATTTCTTATTGTTATTGTTATTTCTTATTGTTATTATTATTTCTTATTGATATTGTTATTTCTTATTGTTATTGTTATTTTTTATTGTTATTGGTATTTTTTATTGTTATTGGTATTTCGTATTGTTATTGTTATTTATTATTGTTATTGTTATTTCCTATTGTTATTGTTATTTCTTATTGTTACTGTTATTTCTTATTGTTATTGTTATTTCTTATTGTTATTGTTATTTCTTATTGTTATTGTTATTTCTTATTGTTATTGTTATTTCTTATTGTTATTGTTATTTCTTATTGTTATTGTTATTTCCTATTGTTATTGTTATTTCTTATTGTTATTGTTATTTCTTATTGTTATTCTTATTGTTATTTCTTATTGGTATTGTTATTTCTTATTGTTAATGTTATTTCTTATTGTTATTGTTATTTCTTATTGTTATTGTTATTTCTTATCCTTATTGTTATTTCTTATTGTTACTGTTATTTCTTATTGTTATTGTTATTTCTTATTGTTATTGTTATTTCTTATGGTTATTGTTATTTCTTATTGATATTGTTATTTCTTATTGTTATTGTTTTTTTTATTGTTATTGTTATTTCTTATTGTTATTGTTATTTCCTATTGTTATTTCTTATTGTTATTGTTATTTCTTATTGTTTTTGCTATTTCTTATTGTTATTGTTATTTCTTATTGTCATTGTTATTTCTTATTGTTATTGTTCTTCCTTATTGTTATTGTTATTTCTTATTGTTATTGTTATTTCTTATCCTTATTGTTATTTCTTATTGTTACTGTTATTTCTTATTGTTATTGTTATTTCTTATTGTTATTGTTATTTCTTATTGTTATTGTTATTTCTTATTGTTATTGCTATTTCTTATTGTTATTGTTATTTCTTATTGTAATTGTTTTTTCCTATTGTTATTGTTATTTCTTATTGTTATTGTTATTTCTTATTCTTATTGTTAATTCTTATTGTTACTGTTATTTTTTATTGTTATTGTTATTTCTTATTGTTATTGTTATTTCTTATGGTTATTGTTATTTCTTATTGTTATTTCTTATTGTTATTGTTATTGTTATTTCTTATTGGTATTGTTATTTCTTATTGTTAATGTTATTTCTTATTGTTATTTCTTAATGTTTTGTTATTTCTTATTGTTATTGTTATTGTTATTTCTTATTGGTATTGTTATTTCTTATTGTTAATGTTATTTCTTATTGTTATTTCTTATTGTTTTGTTATTTCTTATAGTTATTTCTTATTGTTATTGTTATTGTTATTTCTTATTGGTATTGTTATTTTTTATTGTTATTGTTATTTCTTATTGTTATTGTTATTTCTTTTTGTTATTGTTATTTCTTATTGTTATTGTTATTGTTATTCCTTATTGTTATTGTTATTTATTATTGTTATTGTTATTTCTTATTGTTATTGTTATTTCTTATTGTTTTGTTATTTCTTATAGGTATTTCTTATTGTTATTGTTATTTTTTATTGTTATTGTTATTTCTTATTGTTATTGGTATTTTTTATTGTTATTGTTATTTTTTATTGTTATTGTTATTTCTTATTGTTATTGTTATTGTTATTTCTTATTGTTATTGTTATTTCTTATTGTTATTGTTATTGTTATTTCTTATTGTTATTGTTATTTCTTATTGTTATTGGTATTTCTTATTGTTATTGTTATTTCTTATTGTTATTGTTATTTCTTATTGTTATTGTTATTTCTTATTGTTTTTGCTATTTCTTATTGTTATTGTTATTTCTTATTGTCATTGTTATTTCTTATTGTTATTGTTCTTCCTTATTGTTATTGTTATTTCTTATCCTTATTGTTATTTCTTATTGTTACTGTTATTTCTTATTTTTATTGTTATTTCTTATTGTTATTGTTATATCTTATGGTTATTGTTATTTCTTATTGTTATTGTTATTTCTTATTGATATTGTTATTTCTTATTGTTATTGTTATTGTTATTTCTTATTGTTATTGTTATTTCTTATTGATATTGTTATTTCTTATTGTTATTGTTTTTTTTTTTATTGTTATTGTTATTTCTTATTGTTATTGTTATTTCCTATTGTTATTTCTTATTGTTATTGTTATTTCTTATTGTTATTGTTATTTCTTTTTGTTATTGTTATTTCTTATTGTTATTGTTATTCCTTATTGTTATTGTTATTTATTATTGTCATTGTTATTTCTTATTGTTAATGTTATTTCTTATTGTTATTTCTTATTGTTATTGTTATTCCTTATTGATATTGTTATTTCTTATTGTTATTGTTATTTTTTATTGTTATTGTTATTGTTATTTCTTATTGTTATTGTTATTGTTATTGTTATTTCTTATTGTTATTGTTATTTCTTATTGTTATTGGTATTTCTTATTGTTATTGTTATTTCTTATTGTTATTGTTATTTCTTATTGTTATTGTTATTTCTTATTGTTTTTGCTATTTCTTATTGTTTTTGTTATTTCTTATTGTCATTGTTATTTCTTATTGTTATTGTTCTTCCTTATTGTTATTGTTATTTCTTATTGTTATTGTTATTTCTTATTGTTACTGTTATTTCTTATTTTTATTGTTATTTCTTATTGTTATTGTTATATCTTATGGTTATTGTTATTTCTTATTGTTATTGTTATTTCTTATTGATATTGTTATTTCTTATTGTTATTGTTATTGTTATTTCTTATTGTTATTGTTATTTCTTATTGATATTGTTATTTCTTATTGTTATTGGTTTTTTTTATTGTTATTGTTATTTCTTATTGTTATTGTTATTTCCTATTGTTATTTCTTATTGTTATTGTTATTTCTTATTGTTATTGTTATTGTTATTTCTTGTTGTTATTGTTATTTCTTATTGTTATTGTTATTTCTTATTGTTATTGTTATTTCTTATTGTTATTGCTATTTCTTATTGTTATTGTTATTTCTTATTGTCATTGTTATTTCTTATTGTTATTGTTCTTCCTTATTGTTATTGTTATTTCTTATTGTTATTGTTATTTCTTATTCTTATTGTTATTTCTTATTGTTACTGTTATTTCTTATTGTTATTGTTATTTCTTATTGTTATTGTTATTTCTTATGGTTATTGTTATTTCTTATTGTTATTGTTATTTCTTATTGTTATTTCTTATTGTTATTGTTATTTTTTATTGTTATTGTTATTTCTTATTGTTATTGTTATTTCTTTTTGTTATTGTTATTTCTTATTGTTATTGTTATTGTTATTCCTTATTGTTATTGTTATTTATTATTGTTATTGTTATTTCTTATTGTTATTGTTATTTCTTATTGTTAATGTTATTTCTTATTGCTATTTCTTATTGTTATTGTTATTCCTTAGTGATATTGTTATTTCTTATTGTTATTGTTATTTTTTATTGTTATTGTTATTTCTTATTGATATTGTTATTTCTTATTGTTATTGTTATTTCTTATTGTTATTTTTTATAGTTATTGTTATTTCTTATTGTTATTGTTATTGTTATTTCTTATTGTTATTGTTATTTCTTATTGTTATTGTTATTTCTTATTGTTATTGCTATTTCTTATTGTTATTGTTATTTCTTATTGTCATTGTTATTTCTTATTGTTATTGTTCTTCCTTATTGTTATTGTTATTTCTTATTGTTATTGTTATTTCTTATTCTTATTGTTATTTCTTATTGTTACTGTTATTGTTATTTCTTATTGTTATTGTTATTTCTTATGGTTATTGTTATTTCTTATTGTTATTGTTATTTCTTATTGTTATTGTTATTTCTTATTGTTATTGTTATTTATTATTGTTATTGTTATTTCCAATTGTTATTGTTATTTCTTTTTGTTATTGTTATTTCTTATTGTTATTGTTATTTCTTATTGTTATTGTTATTTTTTATTGTTATTGTTATTTCTTATTATTATTGTTATTTCTTATTCTTATTGTTATTTCTTATTGTTATTGTTATTTATTATTGTTATTGTTATTTCCTATTGTTATTGTTATTTCTTATTGTTATTGTTATTTCTTATTGTTATTGTTATTTCTTATTGTTATTGTTATTTCTTATTGTTATTGTTATTTCTTATTGTTATTGTTATTTCCTATTGTTATTGTTATTTCTTATTGTTATTGTTATTTCTTATTGTTATTGTTATTTCTTATTGTTATTGTTATTTATTATTGTTATTGTTATTTCCTATTGTTATTGTTATTTCTTATTGTTATTGTTATTTCTTATTGTTATTGTTATTTCTTATAGTTATTTCTTATTGTTATTGTTATTTCTTATTGTTATTGTTATTTTTATTGTTATTGTTATTTCTTATTGTTATTGGTATTTTTTATTGTTATTGTTATTTTTTATTGTTATTGTTATTTCTTATTGTTATTGTTATTTCTTATTGTTATTGTTATTTCTTATTGTTTTTGCTATTTCTTATTGTTATTGTTATTTCTTATTGTTATTGTTCTTCCTTGTTGTTATTGTTATTTCTTATTGTTATTGTTATTTCTTATCCTTATTGTTATTTCTTATTGTTACTGTTATTTCTTATTGTTATTGTTATTTCTGATTGTTATTGTTATTTCTTATGGTTATTGTTATTTCTTATTATTATTGTTATTTCTTATTGTTAATGTTATTTCTTATTGTTATTTCTTATTGTTATTTCTTATTGTTATTGTTATTTCTTATTGATATTGTTATTTCTTATTGTTATTGTTATTTCTTATTATTATTGTTATTTCTTATTGTTATTTCTTATTGTTATTTCTTATTGTTATTGTTATTTCTTATTGATATTGTTATTTCTTATTGTTATTGTTATTTCTTATTGTTATTGTTATTTCTTATTGATATTGTTATTTCTTATTGTTATTGTTATTTTTTATTGTTATTGTTATTTCTTATTGTTATTGTTATTTCCTATTGTTATTTCTTATTGTTATTGTTATTTCTTATTGTTATTTCTTATTGTTATTGTTATTTCTTATTGTTATTGCTATCTCTTATTGTTATTGTTATTTCTTATTGTCATTGTTATTTCTTATTGTTATTGTTCTTCCTTATTGTTATTGTTATTTCTTATTCTTATTGTTATTTCTTATTGTTACTGTTATTTTTTATTATTATTGTTATTTCTTATTGTTATTGTTATTTCTTATGGTTATTGTTATTTCTTATTGTTATTGTTTTTTCTTATTGTTATTGTTATTTATTATTGTTATTGTTATTTCTTATTGTTATTGTTATTTCCAATTGTTATTGTTATTTCTTTTTGTTATTGTTATTTCTTATTGTTAATGTTATTTCTTATTGTTATTGTTATTTTTTATTGTTATTGTTATTTCTTATTGTTATTGTTATTTCTTATTGTTATTGTTATTTCTTTTTGTTATTGTTATTTCTTATTGTTATTGTTATTTCTTATTGTTATTGTTATTTCTTATTGTTATTGTTATTTCTTATTGTTTTTGCTATTTCTTATTGTTATTGTTATTTCTTATTGTCATTGTTATTTCTTATTGTTATTGTTCTTCCTTATTGTTATTGTTATTTCTTATTGTTATTGTTATTTCTTATCCTTATTGTTATTTCTTATTGTTACTGTTATTTCTTATTGTTATTGTTATTTCTTATTGTTATTGCTATTTCTTATGGTTATTGTTATTTCTTATTATTATTGTTATTTCTTATTGTTAATGTTATTTCTTATTGTTATTGTTATTTCTTATTGTTATTATTATTTCTTATTGATATTGTTATTGTTATTTTTTATTGTTTTTGTTATTTCTTATTGTTATTGTTATTTATTATTGTTATTGTTATTTCCTATTGTTATTGTTATTTCTTATTGTTATTGTTATTTCTTATTGTTATTGTTATTTCTTATTGTTATTGTTATTTCTTATTGTTATTGTTATTTCTTATTGTTATTGTTATTTCCTATTGTTATTGTTATTTCTTATTGTTATTGTTATTGTTATTTCTTATTGGTATTGTTATTTCTTATTGTTAATGTTATTTCTTATTGTTATTTCTTATAGTTATTTCTTATTGTTATTCTTATTTCTTATTGTTATTGTTATTTTTTATTGTTATTGTTATTTCTTATTGTTATTGGTATTTTTTATTGTTATTGTTATTTTTTATTGTTATTGTTATTTCTTATTGTTATTGTTATTGTTATTTCTTATTGTTATTGTTATTGTTATTTCTTATTGTTATTGTTATTTCTTATTGTTATTGGTATTTCTTATTGTTATTGTTATTTCTTATTGTTATTGTTATTTCTTATTGTTATTGTTATTTCTTATTGTTTTTGCTATTTCTTATTGTTATTGTTATTTCTTATTGTTATTGTTCTTCCTTATTGTTATTGTTATTTCTTATAGTTATTGTTATTTCTTATCCTTATTGTTATTTCTTATTGTTACTGTTATTTCTTATTGTTATTGTTATTTCTGATTGTTATTGTTATTTCTTATGGTTATTGTTATTTCTTATTATTATTGTTATTTCTTATTGTTAATGTTATTTCTTATTGTTATTTCTTATTGTTATTTCTTATTGTTATTGTTATTTCTTATTGATATTGTTATTTCTTATTGTTATTGTTATTTCTTATTGTTATTGTTATTTCTTATTGATATTGTTATTTCTTATTGTTATTGTTATTTTTTAATGTTATTGTTATTTCTTATTGTTATTGTTATTTCCTATTGTTATTTCTTATTGTTATTGTTATTTCTTATTGTTATTGTTATTTCTTTTTGTTATTGTTATTTCTTATTGTTATTGTTATTCCTTATTGTTATTTATTATTGTTATTGTTATTTCTTATTGTTAATGTTATTTCTTATTGTTATTTCTTATTGTTATTGTTATTCCTTATTGATATTGTTATTTCTTATTGTTATTGTTATTTCTTATTGTTATTGTTATTTCTTATTGTTATTGTTATTTCTTATTCTTATTGTTATTTCTTATTGTTACTGTTATTTTTTATTGTTATTGTTATTTCTTATTGTTATTGTTATTTCTTATTGTTACTGTTATTTTTTATTGTTATTGTTATTTCTTATTGTTATTGTTATTTCTTATGGTTATTGTTATTTCTTATTGTTATTGTTATTTCTTATTGTTATTGTTATTTTTTATTGTTATTGTTATTTCTTATTGTTATTGTTATTTCTTTTTGTTATTGTTATTTCTTATTGTTATTGTTATTGTTATTCCTTATTGTTATTGTTATTTATTATTGTTATTGTTATTTCTTATTGTTATTGTTATTTCTTATTGTTAATGTTATTTCTTATTGCTATTTCTTATTGTTATTGTTATTCCTTAGTGATATTGTTATTTCTTATTGTTATTGTTATTTTTTATTGTTATTGTTATTTCTTATTGATATTGTTATTTCTTATTGTTATTGTTATTTCTTATTGTTATTTTTTATTGTTATTGTTATTTCTTATTGTTATTGTTATTGTTATTTCTTATTGTTATTGTTATTTCCTATTGTTATTGTTATTTCTTATTGTTATTGCTATTTCTTATTGTTATTGTTATTTCTTATTGTCATTGTTATTTCTTATTGTTATTGTTCTTCCTTATTGTTATTGTTATTTCTTATTGTTATTGTTATTTCTTATTCTTATTGTTATTTCTTATTGTTACTGTTATTGTTATTTCTTATTGTTATTGTTATTTCTTATGGTTATTGTTATTTCTTATTGTTATTGTTATTTCTTATTGTTATTGTTATTTCTTATTGTTATTGTTATTTATTATTGTTATTGTTATTTCCAATTGTTATTGTTATTTCTTTTTGTTATTGTTATTTCTTATTGTTATTGTTATTTCTTATTGTTATTGTTATTTTTTATTGTTATTGTTATTTCTTATTATTATTGTTATTTCTTATTCTTATTGTTATTTCTTATTGTTATTGTTATTTATTATTGTTATTGTTATTTCCTATTGTTATTGTTATTTCTTATTGTTATTGTTATTTCTTATTGTTATTGTTATTTCTTATTGTTATTGTTATTTCTTATTGTTATTGTTATTTCTTATTGTTATTGTTATTTCCTATTGTTATTGTTATTTCTTATTGTTATTGTTATTTCTTATTGTTATTGTTATTTCTTATTGTTATTGTTATTTATTATTGTTATTGTTATTTCCTATTGTTATTGTTATTTCTTATTGTTATTGTTATTTCTTATTGTTATTGTTATTTCTTATTGTTATTGTTATTTCTTATTGATATTGTTATTTCTTATTGTTATTGTTATTTTTTAATGTTATTGTTATTTCTTATTGTTATTGTTATTTCCTATTGTTATTTCTTATTGTTATTGTTATTTCTTATTGTTATTGTTATTTCTTTTTGTTATTGTTATTTCTTATTGTTATTGTTATTCCTTATTGTTATTTATTATTGTTATTGTTATTTCTTATTGTTAATGTTATTTCTTATTGTTATTTCTTATTGTTATTGTTATTCCTTATTGATATTGTTATTTCTTATTGTTATTGTTATTTCTTATTGTTATTGTTATTTCTTATTGTTATTGTTATTTCTTATTCTTATTGTTATTTCTTATTGTTACTGTTATTTTTTATTGTTATTGTTATTTCTTATTGTTATTGTTATTTCTTATTGTTACTGTTATTTTTTATTGTTATTGTTATTTCTTATTGTTATTGTTATTTCTTATGGTTATTGTTATTTCTTATTGTTATTGTTATTTCTTATTGTTATTTCTTATTGTTATTGTTATTTTTTATTGTTATTGTTATTTCTTATTGTTATTGTTATTTCTTTTTGTTATTGTTATTTCTTATTGTTATTGTTATTGTTATTCCTTATTGTTATTGTTATTTATTATTGTTATTGTTATTTCTTATTGTTATTGTTATTTCTTATTGTTAATGTTATTTCTTATTGCTATTTCTTATTGTTATTGTTATTCCTTAGTGATATTGTTATTTCTTATTGTTATTGTTATTTTTTATTGTTATTGTTATTTCTTATTGATATTGTTATTTCTTATTGTTATTGTTATTTCTTATTGTTATTTTTTATTGTTATTGTTATTTCTTATTGTTATTGTTATTGTTATTTCTTATTGTTATTGTTATTTCTTATTGTTATTGTTATTTCTTATTGTTATTGCTATTTCTTATTGTTATTGTTATTTCTTATTGTCATTGTTATTTCTTATTGTTATTGTTCTTCCTTATTGTTATTGTTATTTCTTATTGTTATTGTTATTTCTTATTCTTATTGTTATTTCTTATTGTTACTGTTATTGTTATTTCTTATTGTTATTGTTATTTCTTATGGTTATTGTTATTTCTTATTGTTATTGTTATTTCTTATTGTTATTGTTATTTCTTATTGTTATTGTTATTTATTATTGTTATTGTTATTTCCAATTGTTATTGTTATTTCTTTTTGTTATTGTTATTTCTTATTGTTATTGTTATTTCTTATTGTTATTGTTATTTTTTATTGTTATTGTTATTTCTTATTATTATTGTTATTTCTTATTCTTATTGTTATTTCTTATTGTTATTGTTATTTATTATTGTTATTGTTATTTCCTATTGTTATTGTTATTTCTTATTGTTATTGTTATTTCTTATTGTTATTGTTATTTCTTATTGTTATTGTTATTTCTTATTGTTATTGTTATTTCTTATTGTTATTGTTATTTCCTATTGCTATTGTTATTTCTTATTGTTATTGTTATTTCTTATTGTTATTGTTATTTCTTATTGTTATTGTTATTTATTATTGTTATTGTTATTTCCTATTGTTATTGTTATTTCTTATTGTTATTGTTATTTCTTATTGTTATTGTTATTTCTTATTGTTATTGTTATTTCTTATTGTTATTGTTATTTCTTATTGTTATTGTTATTTCCTATTGTTATTGTTATTTCTTATTGTTATTGTTATTTCTTATTGTTATTGTTATTTCCTATTGTTATTGTTATTTCTTATTGGTATTGTTATTTCTTATTGTTAATGTTATTTCTTATTGTTATTTCTTATTGTTATTGTTATTTCTTATAGTTATTTCTTATTGTTATTGTTATTTCTTATTGTTATTGTTATTTTTTATTGTTATTGTTATTTCTTATTGTTATTGGTATTTTTTATTGTTATTGTTATTTTTTATTGTTATTGTTATTTCTTATTGTTATTGTTATTGTTATTTCTTATTGTTATTGTTATTGTTATTTCTTATTGTTATTGTTATTTCTTATTGTTATTGGTATTTCTTATTGTTATTGTTATTTCTTATTGTTATTGTTATTTCGTATTGTTATTGTTATTTCTTATTGTTTTTGCTATTTCTTATTGTTATTGTTATTTCTTATTGTCATTGTTATTTCTTATTGTTATTGTTCTTCCTTATTGTTATTGTTATTTCTTATTGTTATTGTTATTTCTTATCCTTATTGTTATTTCTTATTGTTACTGTTATTTCTTATTTTTATTGTTATTTCTTATTGTTATTGTTATTTCTTATGGTTATTGTTATTTCTTATTATTATTGTTATTTCTTATTGTTATTTCTTATTGTTATTGTTATTTCTTATTGATATTGTTATTTCTTATTGTTATTGTTATTGTTATTTCTTATTGTTATTGTTATTTCTTCTTGATATTGTTATTTCTTATTGTTATTGTTTTTTTTAATTGTTATTGTTATTTCCTATTGTTATTTCTTATTGTTATTGTTATTTCTTATTGTTATTGTTATTTCTTTTTGTTATTGTTATTTCTTATTGTTATTGTTATTCCTTATTGTTATTGTTATTTCTTATTGTTATTGTTATTTCTTATTGTTATTGTTATTTCTTATTGTTATTGTTATTTCTTATTGTTATTGCTATTTCTTATTGTTATTGTTATTTCTTATTGTCATTGTTATTTCTTATTGTTATTGTTCTTCCTTATTGTTATTGTTATTTCTTATTCTTATTGTTATTTCTTATTGTTACTGTTATTTTTTATTGTTATTGTTATTTCTTATTGTTATTGTTATTTCTTATGGTTATTGTTATTTCTTATTGTTATTGTTATTTCTTATTGTTATTGTTATTGTTATTTATTATTGTTATTGTTATTTCTTATTGTTATTGTTATTTCCAATTGTTATTGTTATTTCTTTTTGTTATTGTTATTTCTTATTGTTATTGTTATTTCTTATTGTTATTGTTATTTTTTATTGTTATTGTTATTTCTTATTGTTATTGTTATTTCTTATTGTTATTGTTATTTCTTATTGTTATTGTTATTTCTTATTGTTTTTGCTATTTCTTATTGTTATTGTTATTTCTTATTGTCATTGTTATTTCTTATTGTTATTGTTCTTCCTTATTGTTATTGTTATTTCTTATTGTTATTGTTATTTCTTATTGTTATTGTTATTTCTTATCCTTATTGTTATTTCTTATTGTTACTGTTATTTCTTATTGTTATTGTTATTTCTTATTGTTATTGCTATTTCTTATGGTTATTATTATTTCTTATTATTATTGTTATTTCTTATTGTTAATGTTATTTCTTATTGTTATTGTTATTTCTTATTGTTATTATTATTTCTTATTGATATTGTTATTTCTCATTGTTATTGTTATTTTTTATTGTTATTGGTATTTTTTATTGTTATTGGTATTTCTTATTGTTATTGTTATTTCCTATTGTTATTGTTATTTCTTATTGTTACTGTTATTTCTTATTGTTATTGTTATTTCTTATTGTTATTGTTATTTCTTATTGTTATTGTTATTTCTTAATGTTATTGTTATTTCTTATTGTTATTGTTATTTCCTATTGTTATTGTTATTTCTTATTGTTATTGTTATTTCTTATTGTTATTGTTATTGTTATTTCTTATTGGTATTGTTATTTCTTATTGTTATTTCTTATTGTTATTGTTATTTCTTATTGTTATTGTTATTTCTTATTGTTACTGTTATTACTTATTGTTATTTCTTATTGTTATTGTTATTTCTTATGGTTATTGTTATTTCTTATGGTTATTGTTATTTCTTATTGATATTGTTATTTCTTATTGTTATTGTTTTTTTTTATTGTTATTGTTATTTCTTATTGTTATTGTTATTTCCTATTGTTATTTCTTATTGTTATTGTTATTTCTTATTGTTATTGTTATTTCTTATTGTTTTTGCTATTTCTTATTGTTATTGTTATTTCTTATTGTCATTGTTATTTCTTATTGTTATTGTTCTTCCTTATTGTTATTGTTATTTCTTATTGTTATTGTTATTTCTTATCCTTATTGTTATTTCTTATTGTTATTGTTATTTCTTATTATTATTGTTATTTCTTATTCTTATTGTTATTTCTTATTGTTATTGTTATTTATTATTGTTATTGTTATTTCCTATTGTTATTGTTATTTCTTATTGTTATTGTTATTTCTTATTGTTATTGTTATTTCTTATTGTTATTGTTATTTCTTATTGTTATTGTTATTTCTTATTGTTATTGTTATTTCCTATTGTTATTGTTATTTCTTATTGTTATTGTTATTTCTTATTGTTATTGTTATTTCTTATTGTTATTGTTATTTATTATTGTTATTGTTATTTCCTATTGTTATTGTTATTTCTTATTGTTATTGTTATTTCTTATTGTTATTGTTATTTCTTATTGTTATTGTTATTTCTTATTGTTATTGTTATTTCTTATTGTTATTGTTATTTCCTATTGTTATTGTTATTTCTTATTGTTATTGTTATTTCTTATTGTTATTGTTATTTCCTATTGTTATTGTTATTTCTTATTGGTATTGTTATTTCTTATTGTTAATGTTATTTCTTATTGTTATTTCTTATTGTTATTGTTATTTCTTATAGTTATTTCTTATTGTTATTGTTATTTCTTATTGTTATTGTTATTTTTTATTGTTATTGTTATTTCTTATTGTTATTGGTATTTTTTATTGTTATTGTTATTTTTTATTGTTATTGTTATTTCTTATTGTTATTGTTATTGTTATTTCTTATTGTTATTGTTATTGTTATTTCTTATTGTTATTGTTATTTCTTATTGTTATTGGTATTTCTTATTGTTATTGTTATTTCTTATTGTTATTGTTATTTCGTATTGTTATTGTTATTTCTTATTGTTTTTGCTATTTCTTATTGTTATTGTTATTTCTTATTGTCATTGTTATTTCTTATTGTTATTGTTCTTCCTTATTGTTATTGTTATTTCTTATTGTTATTGTTATTTCTTATCCTTATGGTTATTTCTTATTGTTACTGTTATTTCTTATTTTTATTGTTATTTCTTATTGTTATTGTTATTTCTTATGGTTATTGTTATTTCTTATTATTATTGTTATTTCTTATTGTTATTTCTTATTGTTATTGTTATTTCTTATTGATATTGTTATTTCTTATTGTTATTGTTATTGTTATTTCTTATTGTTATTGTTATTTCTTCTTGATATTGTTATTTCTTATTGTTATTGTTTTTTTTAATTGTTATTGTTATTTCCTATTGTTATTTCTTATTGTTATTGTTATTTCTTATTGTTATTGTTATTTCTTTTTGTTATTGTTATTTCTTATTGTTATTGTTATTCCTTATTGTTATTGTTATTTCTTATTGTTATTGTTATTTCTTATTGTTATTGTTATTTCTTATTGTTATTGTTATTTCTTATTGTTATTGCTATTTCTTATTGTTATTGTTATTTCTTATTGTCATTGTTATTTCTTATTGTTATTGTTCTTCCTTATTGTTATTGTTATTTCTTATTCTTATTGTTATTTCTTATTGTTACTGTTATTTTTTATTGTTATTGTTATTTCTTATTGTTATTGTTATTTCTTATGGTTATTGTTATTTCTTATTGTTATTGTTATTTCTTATTGTTATTGTTATTGTTATTTATTATTGTTATTGTTATTTCTTATTGTTATTGTTATTTCCAATTGTTATTGTTATTTCTTTTTGTTATTGTTATTTCTTATTGTTATTGTTATTTCTTATTGTTATTGTTATTTTTTATTGTTATTGTTATTTCTTATTGTTATTGTTATTTCTTATTGTTATTGTTATTTCTTATTGTTATTGTTATTTCTTATTGTTTTTGCTATTTCTTATTGTTATTGTTATTTCTTATTGTCATTGTTATTTCTTATTGTTATTGTTCTTCCTTATTGTTATTGTTATTTCTTATTGTTATTGTTATTTCTTATTGTTATTGTTATTTCTTATCCTTATTGTTATTTCTTATTGTTACTGTTATTTCTTATTGTTATTGTTATTTCTTATTGTTATTGCTATTTCTTATGGTTATTATTATTTCTTATTATTATTGTTATTTCTTATTGTTAATGTTATTTCTTATTGTTATTGTTATTTCTTATTGTTATTATTATTTCTTATTGATATTGTTATTTCTCATTGTTATTGTTATTTTTTATTGTTATTGGTATTTTTTATTGTTATTGGTATTTCTTATTGTTATTGTTATTTCCTATTGTTATTGTTATTTCTTATTGTTACTGTTATTTCTTATTGTTATTGTTATTTCTTATTGTTATTGTTATTTCTTATTGTTATTGTTATTTCTTATTGTTATTGTTATTTCTTATTGTTATTGTTATTTCCTATTGTTATTGTTATTTCTTATTGTTATTGTTATTTCTTATTGTTATTGTTATTGTTATTTCTTATTGGTATTGTTATTTCTTATTGTTATTTCTTATTGTTATTGTTATTTCTTATTGTTATTGTTATTTCTTATCCTTATTGTTATTTCTTATTGTTACTGTTATTTCTTATTGTTATTTCTTATTGTTATTGTTATTTCTTATGGTTATTGTTATTTCTTATGGTTATTGTTATTTCTTATTGATATTGTTATTTCTTATTGTTATTGTTTTTTTTTATTGTTATTGTTATTTCTTATTGTTATTGTTATTTCCTATTGTTATTTCTTATTGTTATTGTTATTTCTTATTGTTATTGTTATTTCTTATTGTTTTTGCTATTTCTTATTGTTATTGTTATTTCTTATTGTCATTGTTATTTCTTATTGTTATTGTTCTTCCTTATTGTTATTGTTATTTCTTATTGTTATTGTTATTTCTTATCCTTATTGTTATTTCTTATTGTTATTGTTATTTCTTATTGTTATTGCTATTTCTTATGGTTATTGTTATTTCTTATTATTATTGTTATTTCTTATTGTTAATGTTATTTCTTATTGTTATTGTTATTTCTTATTGTTATTATTATTTCTTATTGATATTGTTATTTCTTATTGTTATTGTTATTTTTTATTGTTATTGTTATTTCTTATTGTTATTGTTATTTATTATTGTTATTGTTATTTCCTATTGTTATTGTTATTTCTTATTGTTATTGTTATTTCTTATTGTTATTGTTATTTCTTATTGTTATTGTTATTTCCTATTGTTATTGTTATTTCTTATTGTTATTGTTATTGTTATTTCTTATTGGTATTGTTATTTCTTATTGTTAATGTTATTTCTTATTGTTATTTCTTATTGTTATTGTTATTTCTTATAGTTATTTCTTATTGTTATTGTTATTTCTTATTGTTATTGTTATTTTTTATTGTTATTGTTATTTCTTATTGTTATTGGTATTTTTTATTGTTATTGTTATTTTTTATTGTTATTGTTATTTCTTATTGTTATTGTTATTTCTTATTGTTATTGTTATTTCTTATTGTTTTTGCTATTTCTTATTGTTATTGTTATTTCTTATTGTTATTGTTCTTCCTTATTGTTATTGTTATTTCTTATTGTTATTGTTATTTCTTATCCTTATTGTTATTTCTTATTGTTACTGTTATTTCTTATTGTTATTGTTATTTCTGATTGTTATTGTTATTTCTTATGGTTATTGTTATTTCTTATTATTATTGTTATTTCTTATTGTTAATGTTATTTCTTATTGTTATTTCTTATTGTTATTGTTATTTCATATTGATATTGTTATTTCTTATTGTTATTGTTATTTCTTATTATTATTGTTATTTCTTATTGTTAATGTTATTTCTTATTGTTATTTCTTATTGTTATTTTTAATTGTTATTGTTATTTCTTATTGATATTGTTATTTCTTATTGTTATTGTTATTTCTTATTGTTATTGTTATTTCTTATTGATATTGTTATTTCTTATTGTTATTGTTATTGTTATTTCTTATTGTTATTGTTATTTCCTATTGTTATTTCTTATTGTTATAGTTATTTCTTATTGTTATTGTTATTTCTTTTTGTTATTGTTATTTCTTATTGTTATTGTTATTCCTTATTGTTATTTATTATTGTTATTGTTATTTCTTATTGTTATTGTTATTTCTTATTGTTAATGTTATTTCTTATTGTTATTTCTTATTGTTATTGTTATTCCTTATTGATATTGTTATTTCTTATTGTTATTGTTATTTCTTATTGTTATTGTTATTTCTTATTGTTATTGTTATTTCCTATTGTTATTGTTATTTCTTATTGTTATTGTTATTTCTTATTGTTATTGTTATTTCTTATTGTTATTGTTATTTATTATTGTTATTGTTATTTCCTATTGTTATTGTTATTTCTTATTGTTATTGTTATTTCTTATTGTTATTGTTATTTCTTATTGTTATTGTTATTTCTTATTGTTATTGTTATTTCTTATTGTTATTGTTATTTCCTATTGTTATTGTTATTTCTTATTGTTATTGTTATTTCTTATTGTTATTGTTATTTCCTATTGTTATTGTTATTTCTTATTGTTATTGTTATTTCCTATTGTTATTGTTATTTCTTATTGTTATTGTTATTGTTTTTTCTTATTGGTATTGTTATTTCTTATTGTTAATGTTATTTCTTATTGTTATTGTTATTTTTTATTGTTATTGTTATTTCTTATTGTTATTGGTATTTTTTATTGTTATTGTTATTTTTTATTGTTATTGTTATTTCTTATTGTTATTGTTATTGTTATTTCTTATTGTTATTGTTATTGTTATTTCTTATGGTTATTGTTATTTCTTATTATTATTGTTATTTCTTATTGTTATTTCTTATTGTTATTGTTATTTCTTATTGTTATTGTTATTTCTTATAGTTATTTCTTATTGTTATTGTTATTTCTTATTGTTATTGTTATTTTTTATTGTTATTGTTATTTCTTATTGTCATTGTTATTTCTTATTGTTATTGTTCTTCCTTATTGTTATTGTTATTTCTTATTCTTATTGTTATTTCTTATTGTTACTGTTATTTTTTATTGTTATTGTTATTTCTTATTGTTATTGTTATTTCTTATGGTTATTGTTATTTCTTATTGTTATTGTTATTTCTTATTGTTATTGTTATTGTTATTTATTATTGTTATTGTTATTTCTTATTGTTATTGTTATTTCCAATTGTTATTGTTATTTCTTTTTGTTATTGTTATTTCTTATTGTTATTGTTATTTCTTATTGTTATTGTTATTTTTTATTGTTATTGTTATTTCTTATTGTTATTGTTATTTCTTATTGTTATTGTTATTTCTTTTTGTTATTGTTATTTCTTATTGTTATTGTTATTTCTTATTGTTATTGTTATTTCTTATTGTTTTTGCTATTTCTTATTGTTATTGTTATTTCTTATTGTCATTGTTATTTCTTATTGTTATTGTTCTTCCTTATTGTTATTGTTATTTCTTATCCTTATTGTTATTTCTTATTGTTACTGTTATTTCTTATTGTTATTGTTATTTCTTATTGTTATTGCTATTTCTTATGGTTATTGTTATTTCTTATTATTATTGTTATTTCTTATTGTTAATGTTATTTCTTATTGTTATTGTTATTTCTTATTGTTATTATTATTTCTTATTGATATTGTTATTTCTTATTGTTATTGTTATTTTTTATTGTTATTGGTATTTTTTATTGTTATTGGTATTTCGTATTGTTATTGTTATTTATTATTGTTATTGTTATTTCCTATTGTTATTGTTATTTCTTATTGTTACTGTTATTTCTTATTGTTATTGTTATTTCTTATTGTTATTGTTATTTCTTATTGTTATTGTTATTTCTTATTGTTATTGTTATTTCTTATTGTTATTGTTATTTCTTATTGTTATTGTTATTTCCTATTGTTATTGTTATTTCTTATTGTTATTGTTATTTCTTATTGTTATTCTTATTGTTATTTCTTATTGGTATTGTTATTTCTTATTGTTAATGTTATTTCTTATTGTTATTGTTATTTCTTATTGTTATTGTTATTTCTTATCCTTATTGTTATTTCTTATTGTTACTGTTATTTCTTATTGTTATTGTTATTTCTTATTGTTATTGTTATTTCTTATGGTTATTGTTATTTCTTATTGATATTGTTATTTCTTATTGTTATTGTTTTTTTTATTGTTATTGTTATTTCTTATTGTTATTGTTATTTCCTATTGTTATTTCTTATTGTTATTGTTATTTCTTATTGTTATTGTTATTTCTTATTGTTTTTGCTATTTCTTATTGTTATTGTTATTTCTTATTGTCATTGTTATTTCTTATTGTTATTGTTCTTCCTTATTGTTATTGTTATTTCTTATTGTTATTGTTATTTCTTATCCTTATTGTTATTTCTTATTGTTACTGTTATTTCTTATTGTTATTGTTATTTCTTATTGTTATTGTTATTTCTTATTGTTATTGTTATTTCTTATTGTTATTGCTATTTCTTATTGTTATTGTTATTTCTTATTGTAATTGTTTTTTCCTATTGTTATTGTTATTTCTTATTGTTATTGTTATTTCTTATTCTTATTGTTAATTCTTATTGTTACTGTTATTTTTTATTGTTATTGTTATTTCTTATTGTTATTGTTATTTCTTATGGTTATTGTTATTTCTTATTGTTATTGTTATTTCTTATTGTTATTGTTATTGTTATTTCTTATTGGTATTGTTATTTCTTATTGTTAATGTTATTTCTTATTGTTATTTCTTATTGTTTTGTTATTTCTTATTGTTATTGTTATTGTTATTTCTTATTGGTATTGTTATTTCTTATTGTTAATGTTATTTCTTATTGTTATTTCTTATTGTTTTGTTATTTCTTATAGTTATTTCTTATTGTTATTGTTATTGTTATTTCTTATTGGTATTGTTATTTTTTATTGTTATTGTTATTTCTTATTGTTATTGTTATTTCTTTTTGTTATTGTTATTTCTTATTGTTATTGTTATTGTTATTCCTTATTGTTATTGTTATTTATTATTGTTATTGTTATTTCTTATTGTTATTGTTATTTCTTATTGTTTTGTTATTTCTTATAGGTATTTCTTATTGTTATTGTTATTTTTTATTGTTATTGTTATTTCATATTGTTATTGGTATTTTTTATTGTTATTGTTATTTTTTATTGTTATTGTTATTTCTTATTGTTATTGTTATTGTTATTTCTTATTGTTATTGTTATTTCTTATTGTTATTGTTATTGTTATTTCTTATTGTTATTGTTATTTCTTATTGTTATTGGTATTTCTTATTGTTATTGTTATTTCTTATTGTTATTGTTATTTCTTATTGTTATTGTTATTTCTTATTGTTTTTGCTATTTCTTATTGTTATTGTTATTTCTTATTGTCATTGTTATTTCTTATTGTTATTGTTCTTCCTTATTGTTATTGTTATTTCTTATCCTTATTGTTATTTCTTATTGTTACTGTTATTTCTTATTTTTATTGTTATTTCTTATTGTTATTGTTATATCTTATGGTTATTGTTATTTCTTATTGTTATTGTTATTTCTTATTGATATTGTTATTTCTTATTGTTATTGTTATTGTTATTTCTTATTGTTATTGTTATTTCTTATTGATATTGTTATTTCTTATTGTTATTGTTTTTTTTTTTATTGTTATTGTTATTTCTTATTGTTATTGTTATTTCCTATTGTTATTTCTTATTGTTATTGTTATTTCTTATTGTTATTGTTATTTCTTTTTGTTATTGTTATTTCTTATTGTTATTGTTATTCCTTATTGTTATTGTTATTTATTATTGTCATTGTTATTTCTTATTGTTAATGTTATTTCTTATTGTTATTTCTTATTGTTATTGTTATTCCTTATTGATATTGTTATTTCTTATTGTTATTGTTATTTTTTATTGTTATTGTTATTGTTATTTCTTATTGTTATTGTTATTGTTATTGTTATTTCTTATTGTTATTGTTATTTCTTATTGTTATTGGTATTTCTTATTGTTATTGTTATTTCTTATTGTTATTGTTATTTCTTATTGTTATTGTTATTTCTTATTGTTTTTGCTATTTCTTATTGTTTTTGTTATTTCTTATTGTCATTGTTATTTCTTATTGTTATTGTTCTTCCTTATTGTTATTGTTATTTCTTATTGTTATTGTTATTTCTTATTGTTACTGTTATTTCTTATTTTTATTGTTATTTCTTATTGTTATTGTTATATCTTATGGTTATTGTTATTTCTTATTGTTATTGTTATTTCTTATTGATATTGTTATTTCTTATTGTTATTGTTATTGTTATTTCTTATTGTTATTGTTATTTCTTATTGATATTGTTATTTCTTATTGTTATTGGTTTTTTTTATTGTTATTGTTATTTCTTATTGTTATTGTTATTTCCTATTGTTATTTCTTATTGTTATTGTCATTTCTTATTGTTATTGTTATTGTTATTTCTTGTTGTTATTGTTATTTCTTATTGTTATTGTTATTTCTTATTGTTATTGTTATTTCTTATTGTTATTGCTATTTCTTATTGTTATTGTTATTTCTTATTGTCATTGTTATTTCTTATTGTTATTGTTCTTCCTTATTGTTATTGTTATTTCTTATTGTTATTGTTATTTCTTATTCTTATTGTTATTTCTTATTGTTACTGTTATTTCTTATTGTTATTGTTATTTCTTATTGTTATTGTTATTTCTTATGGTTATTGTTATTTCTTATTGTTATTGTTATTTCTTATTGTTATTGTTATTTCTTATTGTTATTGTTATTTATTATTGTTATTGTTAATTCCAATTGTTATTGTTATTTCTTTTTGTTATTGTTATTTCTTATTGTTATTGTTATTTCTTATTGTTATTATTATTTTTTATTGTTATCGTTATTTATTATTGTTATTGTTATTTCCTATTGTTATTGTTATTTCTTATTGTTATTGTTATTTCTTATTGTTATTGTTATTTCTTATTGTTATTGTTATTTCTTATTGTTATTGTTATTTCTTATTGTAATTGTTATTTCCTATTGTTATTGTTATTTCTTATTGTTATTGTTATTTCTTATTGTTATTGTTATTTATTATTGTTATTGTTATTTCCTATTGTTATTGTTATTCCTTATTGTTATTGTTATTTCTTATTGTTATTGTTATTTCTTATTGTTATTGTTATTTCTTATTGTTATTGTTATTTCTTATTGTTATTGTTATTTCCTATTGTTATTGTTATTTCTTATTGTTATTGTTATTTCTTATTGTTATTGTTATTTCCTATTGTTATTGTTATTTCGTATTGTTATTGTTATTGTTATTTCTTATTGGTATTGTTATTTCTTATTGTTAATGTTATTTCTTATTGTTATTGTTATTTCTTATAGTTATTTCTTATTGTTATTGTTATTTTTTATTGTTATTGTTATTTCTTATTGTTATTGGTATTTTTTATTGTTATTGTTATTTCTTATTGTTATTGTTATTTCTTATTGTTATTGTTATTGTTATTTCTTATTGTTATTGTTATTTCTTATTGTTATTGTTATTGTTATTTCTTATTGTTATTGTTATTTCTTATTGTTATTGGTATTTCTTATTGTTATTGTTATTTCTTATTGTTATTGTTATTTCTTTTTGTTATTGTTATTTCTTATTGTTTTTGCTATTTCTTATTGTTATTGTTATTTCTTATTGTCATTGTTATTTCTTATTGTTATTGTTTTTCCTTATTGTTATTGTTATTTCTTATTGTTATTGTTATTTCTTATCCTTATTGTTATTTCTTATTGTTACTGTTATTTCTTATTTTTATTGTTATTTCTTATTGTTATTGTTATATCTTATGGTTATTGTTATTTCTTATTTTTATTGTTATTTCTTATTGATATTGTTATTTCTTATTGTTATTGTTATTGTTATTTCTTATTGTTATTGTTATTTCTTATTGATATTGTTATTTCTTATTGTTATTGTTTTTTTTATTGTTATTGTTATTTCTTATTGTTATTGTTATTTCCTATTGTTATTTCTTATTGTTATTGTTATTTCTTATTGTTATTGTTATTTCTTTTTGTTATTGTTATTTCTTATTGTTATTGTTATTCCTTATTGTTATTGTTATTTATTATTGTCATTGTTATTTCTTATTGTTATTGTTATTTCTTATTGTTAATGTTATTTCTTATTGTTATTTCTTATTGTTATTGTTATTCCTTATTGATATTGTTATTTCTTATTGTTATTGTTATTTTTTATTGTTATTTTTATTGTTATTTCTTATTGTTATTGTTATTTCTTATTGTTATTGTTATTGTTATTTCTTATTGTTATTGTTATTTCTTATTGTTATTGGTATTTCTTATTGTTATTGTTATTTCTTATTGTTATTGTTATTTCTTATTGTTATTGTTATTTCTTATTGTTTTTGCTATTTCTTATTGTTATTGTTATTTCTTATTGTCATTGTTATTTCTTATTGTTATTGTTCTTCCTTATTGTTATTGTTATTTCTTATTGTTATTGTTATTTCTTATTGTTACTGTTATTTCTTATTTTTAGTGTTATTTCTTATTGTTATTGTTATATCTTATGGTTATTGTTATTTCTTATTGTTATTGTTATTTCTTATTGATATTGTTATTTCTTATTGTTATTGTTTTTTTTATTGTTATTGTTATTTCTTATTGTTATTGTTATTTCCTATTGTTATTTCTTATTGTTATTGTTATTTCTTATTGTTATTGTTATTTCTTTTTGTTATTGTTATTTCTTATTGTTATTGTTATTCCTTATTGTTATTGTTATTTATTATTGTCATTGTTATTTCTTATTGTTATTGTTATTTCTTATTGTTAATGTTATTTCTTATTGTTATTTCTTATTGTTATTGTTATTCCTTATTGATATTGTTATTTCTTATTGTTATTGTTATTTTTTATTGTTATTGTTATTTCTTATTGATATTGTTATTTCTTATTGTTATTGTTATTTCTTATTGTAATTTTTTATTGTTATTGTTATTTCTTATTGTTATTGTTATTTCTTATTGTTATTGTTATTTCTTATTGTAATTTTTTATTGTTATTGTTATTTCTTTTTGTTATTGTTATTTCTTATTGTTATTGTTATTTCTTATTGTAATTTTTTATTGTTATTGTTATTTCTTATTGTTATTGTTATTCCTTATTGTTATTGTTATTTATTATTGTCATTGTTATTTCTTATTGTTATTGTTATTTCTTATTGTTAATGTTATTTCTTATTGTTATTTCTTATTGTTATTGTTATTCCTTATTGATATTGTTATTTCTTATTGTTATTGTTATTTTTTATTGTTATTGTTATTTCTTATTGATATTGTTATTTCTTATTGTTATTGTTATTTCTTATTGTAATTTTTTATTGTTATTGTTATTTCTTATTGTTATTGTTATTTCTTATTGTTATTGTTATTTCTTATTGTAATTTTTTATTGTTATTGTTATTTCTTTTTGTTATTGTTATTTCTTATTGTTATTGTTATTTCTTATTGTTATTGTTATTTCTTATTGTTATTGTTATTTCTTATTGTTATTGTTATTTCTTATTGTTATTGCTATTTCTTATTGTTATTGTTATTTCTTATTGTCATTGTTATTTCTTATTGTTATTGTTCTTCCTTATTGTTATTGTTATTTCTTATTGTTATTGTTATTTCTTATTCTTATTGTTATTTCTTATTGTTACTGTTATTTTTTATTGTTATTGTTATTTCTTATTGTTATTGTTATTTCTTATTGTTATTGTTATTTCTTATTCTTATTGTTATTTCTTATTGTTACTGTTATTTTTTATTGTTATTGTTATTTCTTATTGTTATTGTTATTTCTTATTGATATTGTTATTTCTTATTGTTATTGTTATTTCTTTTTGTTATTGTTATTTTTTATTGTTATTGTTATTTCTTATTGATATTGTTATTTCTTATTGTTATTGTTATTTCTTATTGTAATTTTTTATTGTTATTGTTATTTCTTTTTGTTATTGTTATTTCTTATTGTTATTGTTATTTCTTATTGTTATTGTTATTTCTTATTGTTATTGTTATTTCTTATTGTTATTGGTATTTCTTATTGTTATTGTTATTTCTTATTGTTATTGTTATTTCTTATTGTTATTGTTATTTCTTATTGTTTTTGCTATTTCTTATTGTTATTGTTATTTCTTATTGTCATTGTTATTTCTTATTGTTATTGTTCTTCCTTATTGTTATTGTTATTTCTTATTGTTATTGTTATTTCTTATCCTTATTGTTATTTCTTATTGTTACTGTTATTTCTTATTTTTATTGTTATTTCTTATTGTTATTGTTATATCTTATGGTTATTGTTATTTCTTGTTGTTATTGTTATTTCTTATTGATATTGTTATTTCTTATTGTTATTGTTATTGTTATTTCTTATTGTTATTGTTATTTCTTATTGATATTGTTATTTCTTATTGTTATTGTTTTTTTTTTATTGTTATTGTTATTTCTTATTGTTATTGTTATTTCCTATTGTTATTTCTTATTGTTATTGTTATTTCTTATTGTTATTGTTATTTCTTTTTGTTATTGTTATTTCTTATTGTTATTGTTATTCCTTATTGTTATTGTTATTTATTATTGTCATTGTTATTTCTTATTGTTATTGTTATTTCTTATTGTTATTTCTTATTGTTATTGTTATTCCTTATTGATATTGTTATTTCTTATTGTTATTGTTATTTTTTATTGTTATTGTTATTGTTATTTCTTATTGTTATTGTTATTTCTTATGGTTATTGTTATTGTTATTTCTTATTGTTATTGTTATTTCTTATTGTTATTGGTATTTCTTATTGTTATTGTTATTTCTTATTGTTATTGTTATTTCTTATTGTTATTGTTATTTCTTATTGTTTTTGCTATTTCTTATTGTTATTGTTATTTCTTATTGTCATTGTTATTTCTTATTGTTATTGTTCTTCCTTATTGTTATTGTTATTTCTTATTGTTATTGTTATTTCTTATTGTTACTGTTATTTCTTATTTTTATTGTTATTTCTTATTGTTATTGTTATATCTTATGGTTATTGTTATTTCTTATTGTTATTGTTATTTCTTATTGATATTGTTATTTCTTATTGTTATTGTTATGGTTATTTCTTATTGTTATTGTTATTTCTTATTGATATTGTTATTTCTTATTGTTATTGTTATTTCCTATTGTTATTTCTTTTTGTTATTGTTATTTCTTATTGTTATTGTTATTGTTATTTCTTATTGTTATTGTTATTTCTTATTGTAATTTTTTATTGTTATTGTTATTTCTTTTTGTTATTGTTATTTCTTATTGTTATTGTTATTTCTTATTGTTATTGTTATTTCTTATTGTTATTGTTATTTCTTATTGTTATTGTTATTTCTTATTGTTATTGTTATTTCTTATTGTTATTGCTATTTCTTATTGTTATTGTTATTTCTTATTGTCATTGTTATTTCTTATTGTTATTGTTCTTCCTTATTGTTATTGTTATTTCTTATTGTTATTGCTATTTCTTATTCTTATTTTTATTTCTTATTGTTACTGTTATTTCTTATTGTTATTGTTATTTCTTATAGTTATTGTTATTTCTTATGGTTATTGTTATTTCTTATTGTTATTGTTATTTCTTATTGTTATTGTTATTTATTATTGTTATTGTTAATTCCAATTGTTATTGTTATTTCTTTTTGTTATTGTTATTTCTTATTGTTATTGTTATTTCTTATTGTTATTGTTATTTTTTATTGTTATTGTTATTTTTTATTGTTATTGTTATTTCTTATTATTATTGTTATTTCTTATTGTTATTGTTATTTATTATTGTTCTTGTTATTTCCTATTGTTATTGTTATTTCTTATTGTTATTGTTATTTCTTATTGTTATTGTTATTTCTTATTGTTATTGTTATTTCTTATTGTAATTGTTATTTCCTATTGTTATTGTTATTTCTTATTGTTATTGTTATTTATTATTGTTATTGTTATTTCCTATTGTTATTGTTATTTCTTATTGTTATTGTTATTTCTTATTGTTATTGTTATTTCTTATTGTTATTGTTATTTCTTATTGTTATTGTTATTTCTTATTGTTATTGTTATTTCCTATTGTTATTGTTATTTCTTATTGTTATTGTTATTTCTTATTGTTATTGTTATTTCCTATTGTTATTGTTATTTCTTATTGTTATTGTTATTTCTTATTGTTATTGTTATTTCCTATTGTTATTGTTATTTCTTATTGTTATTGTTATTTCTTATTGGTATTGTTATTTCTTATTGTTAATGTTATTTCTTATTGTTATTTCTTATTGTTATTGTTATTTCTTATAGTTATTTCTTATTGTTATTGTTATTTTTTATTGTTATTGTTATTTCTTATTGTTATTGGTATTTTTTATTGTTATTGTTATTTTTTATTGTTATTGTTATTTCTTATTGTTATTGTTATTCTTATTTCTTATTGTTATTGTTATTGTTATTTCTTATTGTTATTGTTATTTCTTATTGTTATTGGTATTTCTTATTGTTATTGTTATTTCTTATTGTTATTGTTATTTCTTATTGTTATTGTTATTTCTTATTGTTTTTGCTATTTCTTATTGTTATTGTTATTTCTTATTGTCATTGTTATTTCTTATTGTTATTGTTCTTCCTTATTGTTATTGTTATTTCTTATTGTTATTGTTATTTCTTATCCTTATTGTTATTTCTTATTGTTAATGTTATTTCTTATTTTTATTGTTATTTCTTATTGTTATTGTTATATCTTATGGTTATTGTTATTTCTTATTGTTATTGTTATTTCTTATTGATATTGTTATTTCTTATTGTTATTGTTATTGTTATTTCTTATTGTTATTGTTATTTCTTATTGATATTGTTATTTCTTATTGTTATTGTTTTTTTTTTATTGTTATTGTTATTTCTTATTGTTATTGTTATTTCTTTTTGTTATTGTTATTTCTTATTGTTATTGTTATTCCTTATTGTTATTGTTATTTATTATTGTCATTGTTATTTCTTATTGTTATTGTTATTTCTAATTGTTAATGTTATTTCTTATTGTTATTTCTTATTGTTATTGTTATTCCTTATTGATATTGTTATTTCTTATTGTTATTGTTATTTTTTATTGTTATTGTTATTTCTTATTGATATTGTTATTTCTTATTGTTATTGTTATTTCTTATTGTAATTTTTTATTGTTATTTCTTATTGTTATTGTTATTTCTTATTGTTATTGTTATTTCTTATTGTAATTTTTTATTGTTATTGTTATTTCTTTTTGTTATTGTTATTTCTTATTGTTATTGTTATTTCTTATTGTAATTTTTTATTGTTATTGTTATTTCTTTTTGTTATTGTTATTTCTTATTGTTATTGTTATTTCTTATTGTTATTGTTATTTCTTATTGTTATTGTTATTTCTTATTGTTATTGTTATTTCTTATTGTTATTGTTATTTCTTATTATTATTGCTATTTCTTATTGTTATTGTTATTTCTTATTGTCATTGTTATTTCTTATTGTTATTGTTCTTCCTTATTGTTATTGTTATTGTTATTTCTTATTCTTATTGTTATTTCTTATTGTTACTGTTATTTTTTATTGTTATTGTTATTTCTTATTGTTATTGTTATTTCTTATTGTTATTGTTATTTCTTATTGTTATTGTTATTTCTTATTCTTATTGTTATTTCTTATTGTTACTGTTATTTTTTATTGTTATTGTTATTTCTTATTGATATTGTTATTTCTTATTGTTATTGTTATTTCTTATTGTTATTGTTATTTTTTATTGTTATTTCTTTTTGTTATTGTTATTTTTTATTGTTATTGTTATTTCTTATTGATATTGTTATTTCTTATTGTTATTGTTATTTCTTATTGTAATTTTTTATTGTTATTGTTATTTCTTTTTGTTATTGTTATTTCTTATTGTTATTGTTATTTCTTATTGTTATTGGTATTTCTTATTGTTATTGTTATTTCTTATTGTTATTGTTATTTCTTATTGTTATTGTTATTTCTTATTGTTTTTGCTATTTCTTATTGTTATTGTTATTTCTTATTGTCATTGTTATTTCTTATTGTTATTGTTCTTCCTTATTGTTATTGTTATTTCTTATTGTTATTGTTATTTCTTATCCTTATTGTTATTTCTTATTGTTACTGTTATTTCTTATTTTTATTGTTATTTCTTATTGTTGTTGTTATATCTTATGGTTATTGTTATTTCTTATTGTTATTGTTATTTCTTATTGATATTGTTATTTCTTATTGTTATTGTTATTGTTATTTCTTATTGTTATTGTTATTTCTTATTGATATTGTTATTTCTTATTGTTATTGTTTTTTTTTATTGTTATTGTTATTTCTTATTGTTATTGTTATTTCCTATTGTTATTTCTTATTGTTATTGTTATTTCTTATTGTTATTGTTATATCTTTCTGTTATTGTTATTTCTTATTGTTATTGTTATTCCTTATTGTTATTGTTATTTATTATTGGCATTGTTATTTCTTATTGTTATTGTTATTTCTTATTGTTATTGTTATTCCTTATTGATATTGTTATTTCTTATTGTTATTGTTATTTTTTATTGTTATTGTTATTGTTATTTCTTATTGTTATTGTTATTTTTTATTGTTATTGTTATTGTTATTTCTTATTGTTATTGTTATTTCTTATTGTTATTGTTATTTCTTATTGTTATTGTTATTTCTTATTGTTTTTGCTATTTCTTATTGTTATTGTTATTTCTTATTGTCATTGTTATTTCTTATTGTTATTGTTCTTCCTTATTGTTATTGTTATTTCTTATTGATATTGTTATTTCTTATTGTTACTGTTATTTCTTATTTTTATTGTTATTTCTTATTGTTATTGTTATATCTTATGGTTATTGTTATTTCTTATTGTTATTGTTATTTCTTATTGATATTGTTATTTCTTATTGTTATTGTTATTGTTATTTCTTATTGTTATTGTTATTTCTTATTGATATTGTTATTTCTTATTGTTATTGGTTTTTTTTATTGTTATTGTTATTTCTTATTGTTATTGTTATTTCCTATTGTTATTTCTTATTGTTATTGTTATTTCTTATTGTTATTGTTATTGTTATTTCTTATTGTTATTGTTATTTCTTATTGTTATTGTTATTTCTTATTGTTATTGTTATTTCTTATTGTTATTGCTATTTCTTATTGTTATTGTTATTTCTTATTGTCATTGTTATTTCTTATTGTTATTGTTCTTCCTTATTGTTATTGTTATTTCTTATTGTTATTGCTATTTCTTATTCTTATTGTTATTTCTTATTGTTACTGTTATTTCTTATTGTTATTGTTATTTCTTATTGTTATTGTTATTTCTTATGGTTATTGTTATTTCTTATTGTTATTGTTATTTTTTATTGTTATTGTTATTTTTTATTGTTATTGTTATTTCTTATTATTATTGTTATTTCTTATTGTTATTGTTATTTATTATTGTTATTGTTATTTCCTATTGTTATTGTTATTTCTTATTGTTATTGTTATTTCTTATTGTTATTGTTATTTCTTATTGTTATTGGTATTTCTTATTGTTATTGTTATTTCTTATTGTTATTGTTATTTCTTATTGTTATTGTTATTTCTTATTGTTATTGTTAATTCCAATTGTTATTGTTAATTCCAATTGTTATTGTTATTTCTTTTTGTTATTGTTATTTCTTATTGTTATTGTTATTTCTTATTGTTATTGTTATTTTTTATTGTTATTGTTATTTTTTATTGTTATTGTTATTTCTTATTATTATTGTTATTTCTTATTGTTATTGTTATTTATTATTGTTATTGTTATTTCCTATTGTTATTGTTATTTCTTATTGTTATTGTTATTTCTTATTGTTATTGGTATTTCTTATTGTCATTGTTATTTCTTATTGTTATTGTTCTTCCTTATTGTTATTGTTATTTCTTATTGTTATTGTTATTTCTTATTCTTATTGTTATTACTTATTGTTACTGTTATTTCTTATTGTTATTGTTATTTCTTATTGTTATTGTTATTTCTTATGGTTATTGTTATTTCTTATTGTTATTGTTATTTATTATTGTTATGTTATTTCTTATTGTTATTGTTATTTCCAATTGTTATTGTTATTTCTTTTTGTTATTGTTATTTCTTATTGTTATTGTTATTTCTTATTGTTATTGTTATTTTTTATTGTTATTGTTATTTCTTATTATTATTGTTATTTCTTATTGTTATTGTTATTTCTTATTGTTATTGTTATTTATTATTGTTATTGTTATTTCCTATTGTTATTGTTATTTCTTATTGTTATTGTTATTTCTTATTGTTATTGTTATTTCTTATTGTTATTGTTATTTCTTATTGTTATTGTTATTTCTTATTGTTATTGTTATTTCTTATTGTTATTGTTATTTCCTATTGTTATTGTTATTTCTTATTGTTATTTCCTATTGTTATTTTTATTTCTTTTTGTTATTTTTATTTCTTATTGTTATTGTTATTACTTATTGGTTTTGTTATTTCTTATTGTTATTGTTATTGTTATTTCTTATTGTTATTGTTATTTCTTATTGTTATTGTTATTTCTTATTGTTATTGTTATTTCTTATTGTTATTGTTATTTCTTAGTGATATTGTTATTTCTTATTGTTATTGTTATTTCTTATTGTTATTGTTATTTTTTATTGTTATTGTTATTTCTTATTGTTATTGTTATTTTTTATTGTTATTGTTATTTCTTATTGTTATTGTTATTTCTTATTGTTATTGTTATTTCTTATTGTTATTGTTATTTCGTATGGTTATTGTTATTTCTTATTGTTATTGTTATTTCTTATTGTTAATGTTATTTATTATTGTTATTTCTTATTGTTATTGTTATTTCTTATTGTCATTGTTATTTTTTATTGTTATTGTTCTTCCTTATTGTTATTGTTATTTCTTATTGTTATTGTTATTTCTTATTCTTATTATTATTTCTTATTGTTACTGTTATTTCTTATTGTTATTGCTATTTCTTATTGTTATTGTTATTTCTTATTGTCATTGTTATTTCTTAATGTTATTGTTCTTCCTTATTGTTATTGTTATTTCTTATTGTTATTGTTATTTCTTATTCTTATTGTTATTTCTTATTGTTACTGTTATTTCTTATTGTTATTGTTATTTCTTATTGTTATTGTTATTTCTTATTGTTATTGTTTTTTCTTATTGTTAATGTTATTTCTTATTGTTATTTCTTATTGTTATTTCTTATTGTTATTGTTATTGTTATTTCTTATTGTTATTGTTATTTCTTTTTGTTATTGTTATTTCTTATTGTTATTGGTATATCTTATTGTTATTGTTATTGTTGTTCCTTATTGTTATTGTTATTTATTATTGTTATTGTTATTTCTTTTTGTTATTGTTATTTCTTATTGTTATTGGTATTTCTTATTGTTATTGTTATTCCTTATTGTTATTGTTATTTATTATTGTTATTGTTATTTCTTATTGTTAATGCTATTTCTTAGTGTTAATGTTATTTCTTTTTGTTATTTCTTATTGTTAATGTTATTTATTATTGTTATTTCTTATTGTTATTGTTATTGTTATTTCTTATTGTTATTGTTATTGTTATTTCTTATTGTTATCGTTATTTCTTATTGTTATTGCTATTTCTTATTGTTATTGTTATTTCTTATTGTCATTGTTATTTCTTATTGTTATTGTTCTTCCTTATTGTTATTGTTATTTCTTATTCTTATTGTTTATTCTTATTGTTACTGTTATTTCTTATTGTTATTGCTATTTCTTATTGTTATTGTTATTTCTTATTGTCATTGTTATTTCTTATTGTTATTGTTCTTCCTTATTGTTATTGTTATTTCTTATTGTTATTGTTATTTCTTATTCTTATTGTTATTTCTTATTGTTATTGTTATTTTTTATTGTTATTGTTATTGTTATTTCTTATTGTTATTGTTATTTCTTATTGCTATTGTTATTTCTTATTGATATTGTTATTTCTTATTGTTATTGTTATTTTTTATTGTTATTGTTATTTCTTATTGTTATTGTTATTTCTTATTGTTATTGTTATTTCTTATTGTTATTGTTATTTCTTATTGTTATTGTTATTTCTTATTGTTATAGTTATTTCTTATTGTTATTGTTATTCCTTATTGTTATTGTTATTTATTATTGTTATTGTTATTTCTTATTGTTATTGTTATTTCTTATTGATATTGTTATTTCTTTTTGTTATTGTTATTTTTTATTGATATTGTTATTTCTTATTGTTTTTTCTTATTGTTATTGTTATTTCTTATTGTTATTGTTATTTCTTATTGTTATTGTTATTTCTTATTGTTATTGTTATTTCTTATTGTTATTGTTATTTCTTATTGTTATTGTTATTTCTTATTGTTATTGTTATTTCTTATTGTTATTGCTATTTCTTATTGTTATTGTTATTTCTTATTGTCATTGTTATTTCTTATTGTTATTGTTCTTCCTTATTGTTATTGTTATTTCTTATTGTTATTGTTATTTCTTATTCTTATTGTTATTTCTTATTGTTACTGTTATTTTTTATTGTTATTGTTATTTCTTTTTTTTTTTTTTTTTTTTTTTTTTTTTTTAAAGCGGCATCGACTACTAGGGCCATTAGCCGCTATTCTCTCTTTTTTTTTTTTAGCTTTTAAATAATAATAATACCCGCCCAGTTGATGTAAAAAGCCAACTAGGCGAGACGGACATTCACAAAATAAATTAACATGTACAATAAATTAACGAATAGAGACAATACAATTCAATAAAACCGTTACCAGGTGTAAAAAACCTGGCAACCAAAGGGACGAAACATACAAAGAGTTTAAAATCACTCGACCTAGACCAGCTAGGCGAGACGGACAGTGTACAGACAATAAAGTTAAAAATAACACCAAGTTGGCGTAAAAAGCCAACTTGATGGAGGGACGACACACAGATTAAAACTTAAAACTAGACACAAAGATAAAACTTAAAACTAGATAAAAACTATAAAACCGTTGTCGGGTGTAAAATGCCCGACAACAAAGACGAAACAAACAAATGCAATAAAATCACTCTACCTAGTTGGTGTAAAAAGCCAACTAGGTGAGACGGACGTTCACAAAATAAGTTAACACATATAATAAAATACCAAAAAGTGGCAAATAAAACCGTTGCCGGGTGTAAAGTGCCCGACAACAAAAACAATACAAACGAATGCGATAAAATCAATGATAAAAAACAACTTCACCATGTTGGTGTAAAGAGCCAACATGGTGAAGGGACGACACACAGAATAAAACTTAAAGCTAGACACAAAGATAAAACTTAAAACTAAATAAAAGCGATAAAACCGTTGTCGGGTGTAAAGTGCCCGACAACAAAGACAATACAAAACGAAAACGATAAAATCACTCGACCTAGTTGGTGTAAAGGGCCAACTAGACGAGACGGACGTTCACAGAATAAATTAACAAAGATAATAAATTAACATAAAAAGACGATGCACAACAAATTAAAAACTGCTCAGCACAGTAAACTGGTCCTTACAGTACCCCTAAATTCTGCGTAGAAGTTCTGTCGCTTGCAGAAAAGCAACGACAGTTTCTACCGACAAAACAGAATTGCTCAAATCGTACGCTACATTACCTCGGAGCTTCAGCCGTACACGTTGACCTGTGTAGGCTGCACATTCCTCGATTATATGCCTCACCGTTAGAGGGCTGTGACAAGTGTCGCATGTGGGTGCTTCGTCACCGGTCAGGAGATGAGAATGGGTCAAGTTGGTAT
>CAXAKX010000290.1:0-31260 GCA_963969525.1 Ontholestes murinus
CACTGGAAGTACGAGTACCTATCCTGCCGAAGAAAATGCCGATGATCCAAGTGTTCTGTTTAGCAAAAGGAACCATACTGGCACTAAAACAACTTGTAAGTGCATTAAAATTAAGTAATTTGCTCTTAATAGAAAAAAAAATAATAAGCAAATCGTAGAGGAAAACCTTATTCTTCGTTTAGAGGTTAAGAATTTTCCCTCCATTGAGCCGCATGCTGGCAAGCCTGCGAAAACGCCAGCACCGGCCGTGCACAAGTCCGAACAGCTGACCACTGTAAACACTGTGAATAATCTCAAAATGCCTGCCAATAGCAACAAAGCAAGCAAAACCACTTGTAGTCTGCTCCGGAAATTCTATTCAGTCCAAAGTAACTGCCGCACCTAAAAAACCTGATACTTTTGAAACGAGTGGAGAAGAGTGTTACGATTGAGGACCTCAGTGAACATCTGGAAATAATCCTGAAATATAAAAGTTTCACTTGTGATAGGGTGAACACGAAATCGCCAGCACAAGCATATGAAATAGGAGCGGATTTCACAGACCACAACAAGCTAATTGACCCTAAAAATTGGCCGGAAAGAATAGTTCTCCACCGTAATATTTAGAGGCGGGATCGACAACAAAGTTTGTTGTTGAACAAACAACCATCATTTAGTCTGAGTAAGCAAGAGGCAGTAAATGCGCGGTATATTAATTTAAATTTTACTAACATTCAATGTATAAGAAACAAACAAAATTAATTTGAAGCTTTTTTGCTTGCTACTAATAAAAAGTTTGATGTAATTTGACTCAGCGAACACTGGTTAAATAATAATGAAGTGCCAGCACTCTCAATTAATTATAATTAATAATAATTATAATGTAACAACCCATTTTGCGCGCTCGAATCACATTCATGGTAGTGCCTTGCTATTACATTAAAACAATCTTCAATGCAAGATGTTAAGCAATATAAACCATTTATCGGAAGAGATAAATTGTGAACTAGCCGAAGCATTTCTTCCATTAAATAACATCATAATTGTTACTCTATACAGGTCACCGCCAGTGAACTTATAATGTTTAATGAAACCTCTAGAATTATTGGATAAAATTAATTGAAGTAAAACAGTTGTAATAGGTGGTGATTTTAATATAAAATTTAATAGCAATGACAGCAGGGCTGTACAATTAACCATATTATTTACATCATTTTATTTTACGGCTCATGTAAATTTTAATACAAGACAAAACAATTGCTTGGATAATATTTTTAACAATACAGATTCCAGCAACTTAATTAACAGTCCATTGGATTGTAAACTTTCTGATCATTCAGGAATCCATGTCCAGTTAAAAATAAATACTCTCTCACGGAATAAGTACAAAAGGTTAACCCGACCAATTACCAGAACTGAACCCAAGTGTTTTATTTATAACCTATATAATGGAATTTCACCAAGTAAAAGCCTCATCAATCCAATACCTAAAGTATAATTATATTAATTAAAAAAAGTATAGTATGGCACTGGTTAGTGCAAAGAAAGCAGCGAATACTAAATATCGTGCTAAATCAGGCAACAATCCCAAAGCCCTTTGGTCGCTTATCAAACCATTTAACAAAAATTAACTAGTGATATCTTATTTGTTATCGATCCTAACTCATTTAATTTATATTTTAGCACAATTGCGAATGAACTCTTGGGACAGCTACCAATAACAAAATACGTGCGCGTGTAATCCCTGTTCACAAAAAGGAAGCCAAGGCGATATTAATAATTATAGACCAATTTCTATTTTACCTGTATTATTGAAAGTACTCGAGAAAGTTATATTCGTGCAAATCATAGACTTTCTAAATGAAAACGAGGTAGATCAACGGGATGCTATTGTTGCCTTAACCGAAGAAATTTACAGTTGCTTTGAGTCCGACACTTGCTCAGTTGCCTGGTTTTTAGACCTCTCCAAAGCGGTGTCTCCCATAAAATTATTCTGCAGAAACTATACTATTATAATTGCTCGCCAGTTACTTGCCGTTTTCTGAACTCGTATCTCTTAAATCCACCACAAACTGTATTTATAAATGACTGTCCATCTGAAGAAATCCAGTTAAAGCATGGGGTACCAAAGGGTTCAATACTCGGGCCTTTAATATTTTTAATTTGTATAATTGACTTGCTCTTTCAAATTTTTGCCGACGTTACGACTTTACTTAACATCTTAAGTGAATATAGTTCAGCTTCACACGTTAGCACGAATTCAGTTAAAATGGCTAATGATAGGTTTATAGCTAATAAATTGACAGTTAATGTAGAAAAAACACAACCATAATATTAATCCGAAGTGTGAATGAAGGTAGTGGTAAATATTTCGAGGTCTATATGGACCCAAAGCTTACATGGCACAGGCATAGAACTAAGCTCTCAAGTAAACTCTTTAGAAATACTTATCTCCTACGCCAACTTAGTAACTCCCTACTAGAACGTGCTTTGAGAAGTGCCTACTTTGTACTAATCTATTGTCAGTTACCCTTCGGAATCTTAGCATGGGGACATTCTAGTATACTATCCATGGTATTCGGATTGCATGGACGTGCAATGCGGATTGTTGCAATTCTCGACTTTCGGTACAATATTCTAACGGATCCCAGTTTGTATATATTGGAATTCTTAAAGTTCGTTCATAATAATCTATACAAATATGTTACACATAATAATATACATGAATACAACACCACAAATAGGTATTTCATATAATCAACTTATCGTCAACTATGGAGAGCGCAAAATGGAGTCAACTATTATGACCCATTATTATATCCAGATGACTTAAAACTGATTCCTAGTACTAAATTTAATACCATGACTAAAACATTTTTAATTACTCAAGCCTTTTATAATATTATATATTTTATAATTTTGTAAGCAGGAGAAGCAAAGACAATAAAGAATAAAGAATATTGAAGATTTTTTAGCATATAACCATTCAAACAATATTTATTACCGTTAATGATTTGTATTATTTTATAATTATTTGAATGCCTATTAATGGTAGACTGGTCATGTTCTAGCACGTAATTACACTTATTTCTTGTATTTTTTTCAACGTAGCTTTTAATTTTATTTTTATAACACTTTTATCTTTTTATTTATAACTTATTTTAATGTAACTAATAACCCTTTTTACATCTACCAACTCATATATTTAAGTTTACTTCTTAACCTTTTTTAATCAAATTTATATACAGGTTTAAGATATCTTATTTTTTTACAAGAATTTTATTTGTGTATTTATATATCGTTTAACATTTTATGTAATTTATAACCTTTATATCTACTAAACTTTATGTTTATGTTACTTTTTAACTTTTATTATCTAATTTATATGCATACTTATCACGTGTCAGTAGTCTTTACTTAATAATTTAATGTTTATTATTACGGATGTAAGGCTTTATAAAACCAAATTGCTTCCTAAATACTAACTTATCTCTGACATGTATAAACTTATGTAATAGCACAAATAAAGTAGTCTTATTATTATTATTATATTATTATTCTTTGCAATTATTTTTTATAAATAAATTTTACCTTTATTGTAGTAAATTTTATTTTTACTTAAATTTCCATTTGAGTTCCCACAGGGAAAGCAATACTTACACTAGAACATAAATATTAAAAATGTTAAGAATACATATAGCGAATCTAAATACTATCTAATTATGCTTAAATATATATATTACCATAAAGAGGATGTGCTGTTTTAAAAATTAAACTAACTATAACCATATTTTTATTATCGTGTGTATTATTTCTGATATATCTTGATTATTATTATAATTATTCAACGTCAATCATGAGAGTAAATATATCAATTGGACGTCTACCAGTTAATTCAGCTAATTTTAGGTTTAGGTAGTCACCTGTATGTATTGGTCATATTTCAAGCATAAGAAAACATAATTATGGTATAGATATTTTCTATAAGATATTTTGCAGTAGTACTAATAATCCTAACATATTTAGTTTTAAATATAAATATTTTTTACACTAACCTACATTATTACTACTCATAAATAAATCTCTTTGAGATTCCTTCTATAACTTTTTACCCTTGTCTTATAATAGGATTAAAACTTCAAGCTTTGCTAATTAGAATATTTGTATTCTTCTGAATTAATGTATATTATAGGATATTGACCCATCTCACTGAATAATAATAAATACAGTTATCAATGCCATTAATACTAAACAATAAAATAATATATAATAAGATGAACAAAAACAAAAGAGCCGTTCAAAAGAGCCTAAGCTTTCAATACATTTGCAATTTCCTTTTTCTTTAAATTCCTTTTTCAGCGCCGCTCCGGGACGTGATTTATATCCCTCTTTTACGATATCCCGAATAATATATTTGCTCCAATTCGGATTTCTGTAGCAACAAATCCAATGAATCATCACTTCTTCGTCCTATTTACCCACAGACAAAAAGTAAATATTCTAACAAATACTCCATATATTATTATTTTTTTAAATTTCAATACAAAACTGAAGCTGGAGAAAATCAATAATGACATAGTTAGCACTCACGCAATCATATTTAGAGGAAGAATAACATGCAAATATATGATTGCATTTTACAACGTGCATCAATTCAAATTTTTGTCGTGGTTTAACTGATGGAATTCCAATTATGAGTAAAATTGAAGTAGTATTCGTGTTTATATTTTTATATACACCCATACTAAATTTAAAAACGATGAAAATTCTTCCGATTAGATATCATCTATTTTACAATTATTTTGGTGTAGTTGTAGTCGTATTGCACAAAGATTTACTTATTAGTATTTTTATAAAACTAACACTATATTAGAATGAAATACACTTACACAAAATGCTAATAGTTAATTAACTTAAGGAATAGTTAGTAGAGTTTATATAATAACATTCAACATTCGGTTGATATTTTTCATTGTAATTTTAATAACTTTGTTGATTCTATTATTAAATTATATTAGAAATTGTTTGTTTGTATCACACTTTTAGTTTTAAAACTAGGCCATGTAATTATTTTCTGTTTATATTGATGCTTTCACCTGTTTGAATTTGGCCATGTTTAAATTTGCAATTAAGAACAAGTTTACGTACGATAACTTAAGTTAGTTAGTTAGTAAGGAATTAATCATTAAGTTTTTCTGGAAAAATATTTGTTCTTGTATAACTCCATTGTTTTTTATTTATTTTGTTCATATAATGAAGGTTTTGGGTGGTAGAACAGCTGAATCCCACCTTATGATTCTCAATAATTAATTTTGTATGTCCCATTGTATATACATGTAACTTGAGAGAGAATAAAGTCTATTATTATTATTATTATTATTGATTTATTGTATTTTTATATTGTTAATGTAAGAAGCTTCTACTTCGGTATACATGAATAATTAATAAATCACTTCAACTTTGTTTGTATAACACTCTATATTTTATTTCGTTGACTAGTTTCGGCAACTCTACTTGCCATTATCGAAACATAAGTAAATTAAATCTACGATTTGCACAGGTATTTATACATAAAAATTATTTACAGACAGCGTCAAAAATAGGAGAATACATTAGGTGAACCTGGTCGTTAATTACTGGAATTCCCGGATTAGCGCGGGCTTTGTGGATTTCTAGGGATTCTAAAAGATTCATTTTTCGTCCCTTTTCGGCGTAATGAATAATCGTTAGTACATCCTCTCCAAAAGAATGGTTTTGTTCAATAATGTGTTTAGCAAAAGTGGATTTATCAACTTGATTTAATCTAATAGAGCGCAAATGTTCTTTCTTTTGATATGATTTATCTCCCGCAGATAAATTTTTGATTAATCATCGGTTCATTAATGGGTTACTATCAGATTGAGTTGCAGCATTAACAACTTTACAATTTCTCTTTTCCATTACAGATTTATTACACTTTAAATCAGTAACAGATGGATTTTAAACAGCTGTTGTAGTTGACGCCATGACGACGTTTTTGAATATAACAGTATAGTAATTACAGTAATGCTTGAAGAAGTAAATATTTGTCACTAATATATTTTATAGATTTATTAATACTCTTAATATAAAAAGGGATAGAAAAAAAATGATTGGACTTGCGACAGTGATGTAGAACCATCAAGAAAATATCAAGGTAAGTAGATTACATTTTCTACCTGTAGTATTACCATATTTGGTTATGTTGTGTATGATCCTATGATTTAAGTTTCTAAGTACTGAATGCCCTACTGATGTTAATGGGTTGGTAACCATTTATAGTTTAAAAAGCTTACTGCTAATACTTTCTACTCTATGGAAATTACCTTCTGTTATTGTAATAAAATTTGAAAGGCTGAAATTAATAATAAACCCATCCAGGTTTAGATACCAACTAATACTTTAAGATCGTTTATGGAATTGAAACTATATCGTTAAAGATGACTAACCATAAAGATGTTAAATCAGCTCACTTACAACATTTAGGCAGATATAAACTATTTACATCCCAACAACAGTAATTACCTCATAATACTATTATTTCCAGTTTTTTGCATTTTTTAAATATTAAACAACATCCTCTCCAACAAAATTCCAAACGGGTACAATAGTTTTCTGCAGATTTTTTTTTTCACATATCCAAGTATATTTTATACTTATCAGTGGTAAGAACTTGACTATATCTAAAGTCTTTGCCTGATTCTTCCTCTAATTTCAATATTTCTATTTGCAGTTAAGCAGCGAAAATTCATGGGTACATTTAATGGGTACATTTAATTTAAAACATAAGTTTTAAAATAATAATACTTTTGTTTAGTACATGATCTATATTTAAATAAAATAATAAAGTGTTAATTATACGCTGTATGTTCCTCTTATCTAGCAATAATGTATAGTTTATTCGATTAGTAAGCTTACCTATTATGTTTCATATATGTATTTATAACGTTCATGAATTTAGTTATAATTTAGTTTTCATTATAGTATTAGTTATTATTTTGTGCATTATGTAAAAAGTTGATTACGTTAATAAATATTATTATTATTAATATACTCCCGATAACAACACGACTATGTGGTGTTTTATTAAAACATTATTCTGAGTTTACAGATGTTGTATTTATATTCATTTGTCTCGTAAAAACAGTATATTCTTAAATTTAGGTATAAGATCTAGGGTAGACAAAACAAATATTTAGTTTTTATGTTGTGATACTATTGTGTTTTATACTCCTTGTCATTCAATAATATCTGAAATATTATGATTCTTATCATTAATCGATTTAATTCAAATCAAATAATGCGTTTAATTATTATAAACAAAAGAAACAATTTTCGGAATTTTCAAGACTAATTGTCCTTTAACAGTAAACTTATAAGATATATAAATGTGTTAAATCATGATAATTTAACTCAAGGAATCAGTGGTTCAGCCATTCCACATATTAATGGGACACCCTGTATAATAAGTTAAAACTATACAAGAAAATATTTAGGCGAAATTAAACATGAGATTATTATGGCAAATATTATTTATGTAAGACTAAATCAATATCTATTACATTGTATTATATTTAATGGATCCAATTTTACTTGTCAAACCATCCTAGCATTTAATGTAATCATCTAGTAACTGGTATGCTAAGGCTGCTTACACTACCACAAAAAGTATATGAACTCACTTTTTAGTCTACTTCGAACTTGATATTCCTGTTATAAAATCGCGCTGTTTTTCTTGATGTATCTACAATGCTAATTCACCTAAAGCCGATAAGAAACAAGAAACGCCACTTACATCGCAGAACGGAATTATCATAAGATCGGAGACGTTTTTCTAAGCACGTACTAAACCCATTTAAAAGTACGTAGCGGTTATATGTAAAATAATGTCAAAATTAATTAAATTAATGCATTGCAGCATTATTGATATTTACAAACTGAATTTAATATATTAATATATCAAGGATATTTAACTTGTTATTATTGGATTGATCGGGCTGATATTTAGTGAATCAACATTATAAACTTTATAATATACAACTCCAAATATAAATACTTATAAACCATAATAAAATGAACAATTAATTATCAAAATATACTTGTTAAATAATATTATATATAATTTACATTTTTATTTGAATTCAATTTTTATGTTTTCCTACTACTGTTTTCTATACTTCTTGTTAATCAATTAATGACGTAATAACTGAAATAATGTTTTATATTATAATAATCTTCAATAATAAATTTCAGGCCGAAAAGCGTTCATGTGGTAAAATAAAATAAATATTTTTAAGACTAAAAGTTGTGTTGACATCATATTTGATTCCATGAATCGATGGTTTAGCCATTTCCCAAAATTATAATTATTTTTGATATTTCGTACTGTTTTTGCATAAAAGATATGAATATGGTATACTCTTTATGTACTTTCTAAAGAGTGAATGAAGTTATTGAATCGAACAAAATTTGAATAGTAACAATTGGTAGAATAAATAAAAACATCTACCACTTTTCAAACAATTTCCTTGACAAAACCCTAATACAATCAACATAACTGCCACTGCTAGCTCCAAATATGACAAATTATAGACCATAATAAATTAATGAATGCCTTTTCGATGACTTTTCGTGAATATTTAAAATAAAAAGAATAAAGTATTAAAATTATATAATGGAGCAAGATACTTATTTCGTTCAAGTATACATCAAAAATATAGAAAAAATGAATATCTTGATATGACAAATGTTATGAAAGATCACACTATTTGATCAGATAATTGTTATCTTTTTAAATTGTAATTTTATGCTATGTTTGTAAGTTTGGTAAAGAAGCAAAGTATAAAATGGTGATGTAGCCATTATAGTACTTTCCCTATACCGGGGGTTCGATAAAAAAAGCCCAACGCCATAAGTTTTTTATTTATTAACCGATTTGAATCAACTAAGAAACAAATTGAATGGCCCTTTAAATACTATGAAATGACATTAATTAAATATTTTTTTCAAAATTAACATTAAAAAATGACAGTCAACTTAAATTTCAACTTTTAAATGGCTGCATATACTTTTCTTATTTTTTTATACTAGACATTATTTTTCTGAATCCAATGATGCCCAATATGTTGATTTAAATTTAATATTTATGTTCGAAAAAAATAATAATAAATCTTATTTATATGATATTTTCGTATAAATTAATAATATTCAAAGACGTATAGAATATTTCATTAAGCGCTTCCTATCTTTAAATTTAAATAAAACAAAATGTGTATTAGATATCATCAAGTTTTTTATTCATTTGAAAGTCCTATCGATGCGTCACTGGGTGATGCGCATTCGAAATATACAATTTTCCATGACTCTGATGCATAAATAAATCTGAATTTAACGGATGGCATCTTACAAGAAAATGTCTAACATGCTTAAATCTTACATCACATCACCTCTGAGGGAGATGACCATGTTAGCTGTGTGATACGTAGCGCCGCTCTGTTGAAATCACATGTCATTGGTGTCATCCAATTCAGGCCAAAAGAAGTTGGTAATCATCGACCTATAGCGCTCGCCCTTGATGGTGATGGCCTCGGCAACGTCGTTCTCAAAGAAATATAGACCGATGACCGCCAACCTAAAATCCATACCAAATAAAGTCCTTTTCGGAATGAATTGAACGCTCTAATTTTTTGATGAAAATTACGGGTAGTTTCCAACTTCTCCTGGGCCTATTTGTCGAATACACGCAATTGTCTATGGTCATTTACATTTAGCTCCTTTGGAATTCAGTTGAATTCAAATTCGCCAGGTTGTGGTCTGCTAACAGCCGCGTTCTTGTGAATAACGAGAAATCGAGTGCCTCGGATTTTTCTGCATACTCTCACGGGCAGCGGCGATGTTTTCTGCAGAACTTGCGTTTCGTCGTCGTGTAGGTATTGGTTCATTGTTTGCTGAACCAGTGGACTCAAATTTATTCACCACACTATGAATACTCATCTCGGACGCTTATGGCGACCATAACATGGGTAAAGCGCACGGAACGTTGCTGGTACAGAACACCCATTTTGATTAAACAATTTTTATCCATCTATGACGATATAGCAAAACAAACTAAATAAATTACATTTAATTTATTTTTAATTAGTATTAGTAATAAAAGTAATAATATGAAATATTATTTTCAATAAGCATTTCTGCACTATTTTTTACATTATGATTAATGTACAAAGTTACCAGCTAACAGTTAAAACAACTACTCCTCGTACTAATGCACCGTCAGGTATTGAATTATATAACTGTTAACCGTCGTTACATGTCTGAAACATTTTCAGCACAATACAACATTTTTTGTGTTGCAATTGTTTTTTAACCCCGTCTCGAAATGTAAAAAATAGTGCAGAAATGCTCATTGAAAATAATATTTCATATTATTACTTTTATTATTAATACCACTGCACTAATGAATTAATATTCTATTTAATTTATTTCATATGTTTAAATGCTCAGAGCAGGCTTTTTATTTGTGGTTATATCGTTCGCCTCGAAGTTTAAACATCGGCAATATTTTAATTGTATTTAATCTAATGCAAATGTCTTGTATACTAATTATTTCTAGGGCAAGAGCCTGATGTAAATAAACATCCTTGTACTAGGTCATTATCGCTAGTTAATGCGAACAAAGAATCGACAAACTAAGCGTCCAAAGTAGACGATTGGGTTACAGAGCCAAAAAGGCTCTGCGTAAGTCGCAGATGAGCTTAAGTTTGTAAATACAGAAAAATAAAAAAATAATTTATTGTAGACCTTTACATTACATTTCTGGTAAACAGAACGAGCATTCGAATATGACACATTACAGGTATATAGTTATCCATAGAATTATTATTGCTTTTTCAAAACAATATGTTTGATCGATTATTCTTTTTATTTGTTGGCACTATATAAATAATCAAATTTTTTTAAATTGAACTACTGCTTGATAATTGCTATATATGTTTGTTGCAACTAGCAACAAATGATATTAAATATATTCACTCGACTAGTTTCGCTTTTTACAGCATTTTCAAGAGTAACTATTAGAAGAAAACCGGCGATGTTTATATATTCAGGTAATCTTCTAATAGTTACTCTTGAAAATGCTGTAAAAAGCGAAACTAGTCGAGTGAATATAAAATTTAATGAAACAAACCAAGTGTTTTTAATTAATTACCTATTATTCCACAATGTTTCACCACGAGGTAAATGAGAAAATCATTCATGAGATATTAAATATTTTAGTAATGTCTATTTCGCAAAATTTTGAAGAGGAATGTTTAAAAAAAATGTTTAGATAGTTTTCTACGCCTACTTGCCATGTTTTAAAACTTTTCAGTTCATATTATAAATTTATATTCGTTTTAAATCCAATAATCTATGAATATTTTACAATCCAAACCTAAATAATTCATAACCAGTAGAGTTTAACACATAATTATATTGAACTATTTATGTGGAACTATTAACGTTAAATGTAGTGATTGGTACGATAATAATAATTATTATTAGCAATGCTAACATTATTAATTATAATTTTCTTAATTTAACAAGTTTAAAATGTACATAAAAGCATCGGGTACAATATACTGTAACATTAAATTTGTATTGTTTAAATAATTATATTACTGCGGCATAGAGGTGGATATATCAATTAACTATACGTTATTTCAAACTGATATTAAATAATGCTAAACATTCACAACAAACACGCAATATATTCTATTTTAAAGCAGTGGCTTTATTACTATGTTTGTAAAATTCTATAGATTGTTTTGGAGTAACTTTTGTAAATTAAAATATAAATGAAAAATGGTATTGTGGATATAATAATTCCATCCTTGTACTTTTAAAAAGAAATATTAGTCTTTAGAGTTTGTGACTTTATTGTTTTTTATAATTATATAAAAGTATACAGGATGTTCCCGTTAAAATTTGGAATTCGTCAAATATCACGATTAATATAACAATTATAGAATACAGTTGCATAACTCATCTTCTTTTAAGGCCTATTATGAAAATCAGAAGTTTTGTCAAAGAAAAATAAGGCAAACTTTATATTTTACTCTATTGACATGATTAATAAATAATTATGATAATACTATCTTAATTTATTTGCATTTTTTCTCGATTCTGCATTTGACAAAAATATATAATATTAAATTACTCATCTTATTATTCTATAGAGCTATGCTCTATATTCTGTACCTTTTTTTAATAAAATACGAACGACTTTAAAAGTAAACGTTTTAGTTTAAATTTCCAAGATATATCACGAAGTTAACGCCTCAACCATTGATCAATTAATTAAATTAATTAAACTAAAAAATTATATTAAAATAATGTTTATGCAAGATAAAATAAAGGCAAGTTTGTATACTGCAATAAAATTATTTAATTTCAGAAGCTCTACGGCTTTAAAAAATATCGCTAATATCATGACAAATTTCAGCTATCGTGTAAATGTATTATTTTGCAACATATGTTCCACAAACATGACTTTAATTTTACGATCTTCTAATTGATATTTAGTAGATTCTTAATAATGCTAACCATAGCAAACAAACAACGTTCACATTATTGAAAGTTTATATTACAAAAAATTCCAGAAAAAAAATATGTAAGTATCTTTATTAAAAAATAAAACCCAAATAATATACACCAATATATAATTAACTTTGCAATAATATCTAATGGTATTTATTGCCTAAAGTTTAAAGTACTGATTAATCTAAATTTAATATGTCCTTTTGAGCAGACCAATCCAAGTTTTGATTTAAAATCCCTACAGCTTGCCCTTCACTCACTGTATTTTTAACTTTAATCGGTCATCATCACTCACTCCACCCTCTTTCTATGTACATCATTCATCTGTTTGTCGTCATTCCATAAATTGACATCGGTTATTTTGTAAACAATATCTGGATTTATTACTTTTACCAAATCGACAACGTCCGGTGATCAACACAATAATTTCCAATAAAAGCCTATATCATCGTATGTATATTATATTAAATGTTTGAAGCCAGGAATCACTGGCTAGAAAACTTGCGGTTTAATTTAATAATTTATAAATTTATGTACTGCTAGTGTATCTTATTCTCTTGTTTAAAATATATATACCGGGTGGAGCGTCGACAAATGCACCATAGAAAATTCAAAGTATTTTTATAAATGTGCAATTACTTTTTCGCACGTTAGTTCGGGTGAGCAGTTGGATGGGTGACCGGTACCATTCACCACTGGGATACAATTAATGGTGCTTTAGAGTGACCTGGGCGATCCTTTAAAGTAACAAGGTCATTTAAACTCACACAAATGACACAGTTGAAGGACCACGTGGTTGATAACCAAACACTACTACTATTATATTGTAATTTTATATTTTACAGTTTAATAGTTACGATTAGACTAAATATACACTTTATATTGAGGCATATATTTCTATCGTATACAGATCAACTGGGCGAGTCCAGTGATAAATTTAAAGAGTAATACGAAGTCAGTTGATTTACAAAGTATTCATTAAAAAGTGCATTTGATTTGATTTGATTTATTTATTGGTGACAAATATATTATTACAAAAGTCATACATACATGTAGGACATACATAAAATAAAAAATAAAAATATATCATTTAAAAATACAGTATTTCGGCATCTAATATTGATTCATTTATGGATCCAATAAGAGATAGCTACTTAAGATATTACATAAGAATAATGTATTTATATAATACAGTTAAAAGTAAAATGACACCTAGATAATACTAAATAAATAAATGTGTAAAGTGTGTTCAGTTTCAACTTGGGCTGTTAAATGTTATTTTTAAATCGAGTTAGAATATGTGATTTTTTCACAACCACATTAAGTAACATCTCCCATTTATGTTTGCAAAAATGTATCCTCCATATGACCCACCAAGACCGCGCGGCAACGAGAAATGTTTTCATTGAAGTTCTCGATGACGCGTTCACAAATTTTTGGTGGGATGTCTTTAATAACCCGTTGAATTTAATTCCTAAATTGGTCTATTATTTGTGGTTTGTCTACGTACACTTTTGATTTCACAAAAATGTCACAAGGTGTAAGATTGCATGATCTGGCAGGCCATTCCCGGTTGCCACGCAAAGAGATGATTTTTTGGGAAAATTTTCATTCAGTAGAGCAATCATTTCATGGAATGTGTAACATATTGCATCATCTTGTTGAAACCAAAGATCGTCATTTTCATTCACAACTGCGAAAATCCAATCAGAAAGCATGGGTTCTGTACCTGTTTATTGATGTACCCCTTGTAGATTGGTTTACTGACGAGCCACTCTTGTGTAAGTTGAATCTTGTACGCATGCATTTTCAGATATTTTGAAAGGATTGCATGCATTGAACTTGATAAATTTAGTTGTTGGGCTCGTCGGTAAACCAATCTACAAGAGCTCACGGTAACATTATCACATACGGGAGCAATGATTTCTTGTGTTTGGATAGAACGCGGTCGTGATGTTTGAACAGAACACGTAGTCTCAAACTTCCAGATAAACTTCCTAACTGAGGATTCGATTGCAGCAGCATTACGTTCGAGGGTCACACGCAATTCTCGAATGGTTGCCGGAAGTATTTCACTGTTTTTGTAATAACTTTTTATCACTTAGATACGTTGCTTAATTGTCATCTGATCAATGACGAAAATATACATCAATCTACAATGCTCACCACACAAAAGCTATCAGGCTATCAGGATGGAATTGAATATTACAGTTATTAACGTTACTAAATACATTATTAATGCAGTTGTTATATCTTGTATTAAAGGTAACTAATTTGGTTAAATTAAAACTTCTAAACTGACAATCAACGTACCTTCTAATTTACTATTTATGTTAAATTTAACTTTAAAATCCCCTATAAATACAGGATATTTGAAAGATTTTATCAAATCTAACCTTCATTAAAATCCTTTAATGAAGCAATACCTATATTAGTCTCCACGTATATAATGGAACCAGCGTGATTGCTATGTGTGCATGCATAGTAGCTTCTTGCTGATATATAATTAATATTCATTTATTCTCATTTATTTTATTTCCTAAAGATTATGAATTGAGAAATAAAAAATTAATCGCATGAAGTACGATTTATTATTTTCAGATTGGGTCGAGGATGCGAGGACATTTTCACTGTCCGTCTTCCTGAATGTAAATGTTCGTACAATGATTCCAGAAGGCCATGTATTTTCATGTGCGCTCCAAATTTAAATGATTTATTTATTCCCTTGCAATTTAGTTCTGAGATTTCGTTTATGGCGATTTCAGGATAATTATATTTTAAATAATTAGTGATATCACAATTTACAGATTCCGATGTACAGCCACGCATATTTTTTTGGAGCACGAAACGAGAAAGAGGCATCATTCTCTTTTGTGCTCGTTATTCCCTGATTTTAATTCCTCCTATTATAATTATTTTAATATTCCATTCACCGTCTATTTTTTCCAGCGGTGGAATTTTCAGTGCGATTGCGGGCATCGGCTGTATAATATTAACGGGACTATAGCCGAAGTCCGCAGTGCTCGTTTTTCGCGCTTTATTGACCTTCGCGTTTGAATTTAAATTTTGTATTTTGGGATTTCGATATTGCCAACTGCCTCACTGTATTTCTTATTCGGCGGTAATGGTACCTTGTGGTTTTACGCTTCTAAGGATCTTGCTTTGTACTCCTCTTTCAATGCAGCTATTTCCTTATCTTTACATTCAACAGAAACTCACTGACCCGATTGAGTAGGAAGTTGTTATTTCTGCGTAAGTGACACACTAACGCAATAAGGAGAGTTTTCACGTCGACGTAGTTTTTAGAAGTTAGTTGCAATTGATCTTTAATTAATGAAACACCGCAACACCTTTTATATCGTTCACTACAACTTTTGTGGTATATAAAACCACACTTTCGACAGATATGTCCACTCTTTACGTCCACACTTACATAATTGCTCAGACGTACAAATTGACTCAGCTATTGTTGGTGACACCATTTTACTTTTCATGTATACATAAATAAAAAGAAGTTAATAAACTACACCCATAAAATATAGCCTCAGGAGCCAAAATGGTAATGCAATACCAAACATTCCTAATAAAATTTAAAATAATAAAGATTAGAAAATAAACAAGTAACAAATGGCTTTCAGTAATTGCAATATGTGTTTTATTGTACATTGTGTTATTGTTGAAATAATAATTATTAGTATACGTACTTTATGTACTTTTTATAATAGCTTTTAAATATTTTTAAATTTTCTGTAGAATACGAAACTACTACTCTTATGAATAATAAATTAAAAAATATATATACAATAATCTTTATTTGGACACATTTACAATACATAATAACATTTAACATACAAATAAATAAATGGTGTTAGTCCGTCAGGGCTATAGACCTGAGGTCTTTCAGCCCGAATTAAAAAATATATACCGACAGAATTATGAATACATATTATGACCTATCAAATTAATCCAAAACTGTGGCTGTACCATGCTATGAATTAATAAAACAAAATGAAATTGGGAAACTAAGAAATAATCTTCATAAATGTAGGTAACAACTCACAGTTTATATAATAAATAAATAAAAATGTGCTAAATGGTCAGGGGCTTATTTTGTATAGATACAAAAACAATATATTTTCAATTAAAACTTTGAACAATTTGTCTTCCAACAAAGAATATAACCTTGATTTTAAAGTTTAGACTTAAAATCTTCAGAGTTTTTTTTTTAGTTTCAGGGATAAAGACACAGACACACATACAAAAATGTTTAATCGCAAATTAGATATTTCTATTCAAGAAAATAATAAACAAATTTTAAATACATACAAACATACATGTTTAATCTCAGATTAGATATTTCTATTGAAGAACACATTTCTACCATATAATCATTATTCATTTTTTTCATATTTCATAGCTGGGTGCCAAAACAAACACCTTGATAACACTAAAAAGTTAATAATTAGAAAAAACACGAAAATATTTCGTAAAATCTACAACAAATTAGTCTTATCGAGACTACAAGAACAAACCACTTTTGAAACAACTACTTCTCTAGCTAATACTTCGATAGACATTGAATAATACAAAAGTGATTTGAAACGTATTTCTTTCTGAAAAATGAACTAAAAATGATTGAATGTACGTTAAATAATTTGTGAGTGACTATATTATGATAAATTTGGAACAAGAAATTAATTTAGGTTGATGTAATTAAAAATAAATTAGCAAAAGCAATTAAATAATTCAATACTCAATTTATAACCATCTCTTCAGTACAGCTTTATTATAAAATTGATTTCAAATATAAATAAAAACGTTTACTAAAATAAATATAATGAAATATAAATAACTTACTCAGATATGTACGGCAACTGACACACTAATGAAATATAACCGACTGAAGGTCTGAATTTATACCTGAGATGGATTACTGAATTCTACGGAAATAATTACGTTCGGGATTAAGGAAAATACCCACTAAGAGCATAATTTGATAATAAAATATATACGTCCTTTACGTTGTAGAAAATTAACTAATAATTAGAAAAAACACGAAAATATTTCGTAAAATCTACAACAAATGAGTCTTATTAAGACTACAAGAACAAACCACTTTTGAAACAACTACTTCTCTAGCTAATACTTCGACAGACTTATATATTTTATTATCAAATTATGCTCTTAGTGGGTATTTTCCTTAATCCCGAACATAATTATTTCCGTAGAATTCAGTAATCCATCTCAGGTATAAATTCAGACCTTCAGTCGGTTATATTTCATTAGTGTGTCAGTTGCCGTACATATCTGAGTAAGTTATTTATATTTCATTATATTTATTTTAGTAAACGTTTTTATTTAAATTTGAAATCAATTTTATAATAAAGCTGTACTGAAGAGATCGAGAGATCGAAACACGTGTCTGCAGATGGTTATAAATTGAGTATTGAATTATTTAATTGCTTTTGCTAATTTATTTTTAATTACATCAACCTAAATTAATTTTTTGTTCCAAATTTATCATAATATAGTCACTCACAAATTATTTAACGTACATTCAATCATTTTTAGTTCATTTTTCAGAAAGAAATACGTTCAAACTAGTGTTGCCTTGATAGCCTTGCTATTTTGTAACACGCAAATCACTTTTGTATTATTCAATGTCTGTCGAAGTATTAGCTAGAGAAGTAGTTGTTTCAAAAGTGGTTTTTTCTTGTAGTCTTAATAAGACTCATTTGTTGTAGATTTTACGAAATATTTTCGTGTTTTTTCTAATTATTAGTTAATTTTCTACAACGTAAAGGACTTATATATTTTACTAAAAAGTTAGTTTGAAAGATCCGCCAGTGAAATGGGATAATTTCGTACAATTCCTAAAATATTAACGGAAAATACAAATGTGGGGATTTGTTTTACAATATGAAAAAAAAATTCAAATTTCCTCCGATCATATTTTAACATTATCGGAAACGAGAGTTTTGGGCAACGCTTCTCAGCACAGTAACATGTATTGCTGCAATCTCGTCGCTGGGATTATCCTGGGTGGACTAATTTGAAACACTTCCCATAAAAAGAAGTCGCAGACTGTTAGGTCGGGAGACCTAGGGTGCAATGGATATCCTTGTTCCGAGAAATCAATCCCGGAAACAAAGCATTCACAACATTCATTCATTCATTCATATCTGTCGGACAGTGTGGCCTGTTACCTTGTCTTGCATTTTAATCCTCATTATCGAAAAATAAGGACCTATAATTCCATCTGACTCTGTGAACATGAAAAAGTGTTTCATGAAGAAAACTAGCGTTCTCATTACACTCTCGCCATTTTGATAACACGCTTTAACTGCGTAGCCTCGTTTCTCAAACGTCTAACGATTCATTCTAAACTAAATGGCAGATCATGCAGGTTATGACAGATCGGGAAGTCTTCCCGTTAAAAAATATTATAAGTTATAAAACAATTATTTTGAATAAAAACGTTATATATACTATGGATACAAGCTATTTCATCATGTGATGATAAATTCCCAACAGAGTAAAATCATTTTTAAAGTGTGGTAATCTTAAATAAATTAATATGTACAGTGGGGAAAAGCCAAATGGAATAAATTCCTTATTTCAATTATTGTACATATTTATAAAAATTTCGAACACGTCAAATTTAAATTATACATGGACATTCTTCAACGTGAAAATGTGATCCATACCTTCAACCCTCGTCGGATGACAGTTACAACCCCTAAATGGGAAGTATGGGTTTGTGATATATGGTTTGCCGTTTTATTGCAAAAATTAACATTAAATAAAATAAAATCAACTTATTACCGAAATTCGCTCCAATACAGTATAAAAAGTATAAAAACTATACGAATGTCAACGCAGCAGAGATTTAAAACTATCACCACGAACGTCTTGTCATCATCATAATATTAAATAAAACTTTCTTCTAACTTTATTTAACATATCAGGCATGACCGACGTAATCGCAAGCGTGATGTGTTCTTTTAAGTCATATAAATTACATGGTATAATTTTGTATTACATTGTGTATTGTAAGAGTTCGCCTTAATTCTTCGAATTTGCAAATTACGACAGATCGGAAAAGAAGCGATTTGCAACGTTTCGACCAAGGCGCATTGGTCTTCTGTTGAAAATGTTGTTGTACAAGAAGCAAATAATTTATTTGTGAAATTACATATTTATTAAAAGAGAATTATTAACTTGATCTATTTGATCACCACTATTTGCAGAAATCTTCATGAAAAACTTCGAGGAAAAATTGTTGGATACCAATAACCAAACAAAGAAGAATATAATACATTGGTGTCGATACGTGGATGATGTGTTCTGCATATGGGGAGGTTCGGACCGACAACTGGATATGTTTTTACATACACTTAACAACACCAACAAACATATCCAGTTCACAATAGAGAAAGAACAGAATGGTACAATCAACTTCCTGGATCTTAAAATAAGTATTAAAAATAACAAGCTGCAATAAGAAATATATAGGAAACCAACAACTATAGATACAATAATACCGAATAATTCGTTCCAATTTATATATTCACCGCCTTTTAGCAATTCCAATGCCGGAGCAAGCGTACAAAAAGGAATTAAATACAATTATACAAATAGCCAACAACAACGGATATTATCAAAACCTTGTATTCAAGATTTAAAAAAAAAAACAGAAACGTTTACTAGTGAAAGAATTACTATACAATAAAGGGGACAAAAGAGAAAATGAGGGAAGCATATTTGCAGCTATACCATTTGTGAATAACACCAGCACAAAAATCAAGAGACAGTTATTATCACACAACATAAATGGAACAATAGTCAACAGAATAAACTTAGGACAAAAAATCATCAATAACAAAATAGAAACTAAAGATCCACTAAAAAAATCAGGGGTATACAATATTCATATTGCGAAGGTTATTACCTAGGGCAAACGGGAAGAAATTTTGAAACAAGGGAACGCGAACACAGGAAAACAATTATAAATGCATCAACAAACATTGGATTAGCCGACCATTGCATATCAACAGGACAATACATGGGCAAAATTATTTATTTATTTATTTATCTACGGAAGGCCATTACAACATAAGAATACAACTGTACAATAACATTAAAACATTAAAAAGTGTACACATTAAAAATTACAACAATACAAATATATACAAAAAACGCACAAAATATAAATAAATAACCCGTCTTATAACATCGCTCCTCGAAAAAACGAAAAGAACGCAAATCAAATAAAAGTGGTGAGTTGACTAAGCCATTAATAAGTTTAAAACCCGTGTTACCGGCGTTCAGTTTACCTGAACGTGGTAACAAATGCGTAATTATATTTTAATCCATTTTACGAGCTACCCATTGCTCCTAATAATAATTTGCATAAATTCCGCATTATTGAAATAATTCAAACGAGATAATTTTCCAAAATGTGCAGCTGCCAGTGCCGAACAATAAATCGGACCCTTTTTCGGCGAACGAGGATAATTACCTGTTCCAAGAATTACCGTGTCTACGTGACAAGAACAAAGCCGCGGTACCTGAGATCACCATATAAAACCAGGCCCGACCATCGCTCTTTACCAGTCGTCTGCCATCAGCAGCGGTGGTCAGCCTGGTCGGCTTCGCCGAATCAAGCCTCTTGCCTTGTCTTCCTTGTATATATTGTATATTTTTCTATGTCTATTTTCTGTCTGTCTATCTTTTGTAATATATTTTCTTCTTCTCCGGCCCCATGTTTTAATTTACACACTTTCTCTTGCTCTTTATTTTGTTTTTCACAGCTAGCCGGTGCCCATACGTTGACGTGGCGTGGAAGCCCAAGCAAGTATCACCGAAGGGAAACTGTTTAATCGAAGCCTGCGGCTGCTAATCGATGGTGAGCCTCGCCAGGGACCCCTGGGCCACCTCCAGTGCGTGTTGGTTCCAGAAAGTACCGTAGGTGCTACTTCCTTGCCAGTCCATCACCAGGACGACTCCGCGTCCGCCCGTTAACACCCGTTATTACGTCCACGTTTCTACGTCTCTTTTCCAACGAGTCAAGATTTAAAAATTCCAACAAAACAGGATAAGTTCCTGTTAGTCCAAACTTAAACGAAAGATATTTGACAAATTTTCTCTGGACTCGCTCAATTTTACCGGTCTCAGCCCTGCTAAAGGGACACCAAATTAAGGAGCAGTACTCTAAATGTGGGCGTACAAGGGAAAGTATAAAGATTTAAAATAGTTTTTAAATTTTTAAAGTCCATGCAACTACGTTTAACAAATCCAAGAACTCGATAGGCTTTAGATGTTACAGAGCTTATATTATCGACAAAGCACCATCTACTTGACAGAATTACTCCTAAATCTTTAACAGTGGATACACGAGTAAGTTTATTATAATCGAGGAAGTAATTTCTATCCATCAGTGTTCTCTTTTTTAAAAAGGTAATTGCACTACATTTAGCAATATTAAGCCGCATGCTATTATTCTGACACCAAACATTAAACTCGTCCAGATCCTGCTGTTGTAATTCAGAAGAGGTATAGTCGGTGATTGATATAAATATTTTCATATCGTCGGCAAAAAGAAGACATTCAGAATGATGAAAACAATTGACTACATCGTTAATGAAAATATTAAATAGTAGTGGTCTAAGATACGACCCTTGGGGTACCCCGGAGGAAACCGATATTTCCGACGAAATATATACCCAGCTTGTGTCCTATTTATTTAAATAGGATCTAATCCAGTCTAGCATAATGCCATTTAAACCAATTTGTTTAAGTTTCAGAAGAAGAATACCATGGTCCACTGTATCGAAAGCCTTTGAAAAGTCGGTGTAGATAGAATCTACCTCACATCCGGCTTCCAAAGATGCTGTATTAAATGGACCGTATGAAAGTAAGTTGGACCAAGTAGCACATCTACTTCTGAAACCATGCTAACTATTTGAAGTACGGGCGATAGACAAGCAGACAAAGAAACAGTAATTAGTTTTTCAAACATTATAGGAATAAATGGCAGGATAGAGATCGGGCGATAGTTAGAAAAACTACTTTTACTCCCACATTTATGTATAGATGTTATTAGAGCACCTTTCCAAAGGGTAGGAAAACATTCAGACTCTAAAGACTGGTTAAACAGTAGCCATAGTGGACGACTGAATGAGGAGATTTTGATATCAGAGAAACGGTTAAAATTTATATGGTTGTAAGAGTACTTATGAAAATCGCCGTTTACGGGTGGACCGTATACTGACCCGAACTGAGCTGCAAATAAGTCGACAAAACGCTGCCTATCATTTATTAATTCACCATCAATGTCAAATGTTTCAGGAATGGATGAACTATTCCTTTTAGTATTGACAAAGTCCCAAAAAATTTTAGGATCTTTATTTAAAGACTACTCCATACACCAAATATAATTATTGTAACAGGCCTGAGACAGAATTTTACAACGAGCACGTATTCTTTTGAACAGATGAAAATCTGAGTCAAGTCCAGAACATTTATAATTTAAGTGTAACTTTTTCTTGAAGTAAATAAGATCTATAAGTTCGGCACTGAACCATTTAGGAAAGCGACGTTTGTGACTAGAATTGTTTCTTTTTACAATTTTAGGTATGTATAAATCGATTATTGAATAAACAGTTATATAGAACAACTCAACGTTATCGTCGATACTATTATCCAAAAACAAACTATCCCAATATATGTTTGTAATGGCTTCACTTATTGACGTATAATCAGCTTTACAATAGTTATAGACAAACTGGGTATTCCAGTGTGAGTTCGTTTCATTTTCTTGCGGCAGTTCAATGTCCAATGTTATAGGAGGATGGTGGGCATCACAAGGTAAAATATTGAAAGGACCTTTTGAGACAGTATAATTTCCGATAAAGAATGAATCTAAAAATATCAAGTCTAACATGACTGAGTTCACATTTATTATGTTGTTACCTTTGTTGTGAATTTAAAGCACTAAATGCTTCACCGATTGATTGCGCGGACTTATAAGAGGAATGAGTTGACACACCTAACACAGTATTGACCCACGTAACATTCGGAAGGTTATAATCCCCTACAATACAGCAATAATGATCCGGTAATGCATCGGCAAGTTCTTCCACTAAGGAGGCGTGCTGTTGGTAGCAAGAATCAGGAGCACAGGGTGGTAAATAAATCCCTCCAAAGAGAATCTTCGTGTTGTACATAGACACTGTTATAATTATACCGATCCATTTTTGCCGAAAAGGTCGGAAGCTTAACTTATTAGAGGGATTGGAGATTAAGGAGGACATCAGCACGGGGCATTATCTTCTCAACAATCAGCATGAAATTGTCAGTACCGATAATAATATTAATTCCGGAATTTCCTACAATTAGAATAATTTGTATATACCTATATTACGAACTTTTTTTATTTACAATTTAGTTTTAACTTTGATAATGATCCGCAAGGACCGAAACACGTGTCAGTTATCTGAAAATAAAGAAATGGAACATAAAAACTTCTCCTAATTTGAAAATTTGGTTCCATCAAGAGAGTAGCAGAACAGGTATCGATTATATTTATTTGCAGGGTTAGATTTTAATTGAACACAATTATTTGAACTAAGAACATGTAACACTTTGTCAATATATAGCAGTTGAGGGATCGCAATAATTGAGTTACCTTTATCGGCTTTTGTGAAAATGATGTTATTTTTAATTGACTTATCTTTAAGAGATTTTGCTGCCGATATTTTGTAGTTAGTTTTTAGAAATTGATTCTAAAACTTGTTTATGTTTCAAAATCTTGGCTGAGCGGTGAGTATCAATAATCTCTCTAACATTACGGGTAGGTAGTTTTATGTGCGTTACGTCATACCTTTAATGCCACCTCTCTTTTCGTATATTTTCTACATTTTACAATCTTAAAATTCATCACTAATATTTTATTAAGTTAACATCAATCCTATTCAATTCAAAAGTTAAAATCAGTCCCTCAAAGAAATCAGGTATTTATGAAATTCCATGTTTCGAGTGTAATTCTGCTTATATAGGACACACCGGTCGCAGTTTCGAAACGAGATATGCAGAACATTTCCACACATTTAGACTAAATAAAAATACCAGCACCTTTTCTAACCACACTTTAAATTGTAAAGATCCCGAAATCCAGAATATGAAAATCTTACATTCCTGTCCAAAAGGTGCTAACTTAATTTCCTTGAATCCTCCTAAATTTTTAAACTAAGTAATAATCTTCTTGTATATCTGTTTTGCGAACAAACCGATTTAATATACATGATGCTTTTCAAAAACCTGTAATAACCTAATGACGCTTATTCCTTTATAACATTTATCTTTAAATTAATTTCCTATCCTCACTCAACTTTTGTATCTGCATAAATGTAAACATTTAATTAATTTGTTCACGTGATGACCTTCAAAAGTCGAAACTTAAGTTGTGTTCTTGATATATATTTATATACATTAAAATAAATATTAGTGGTTAAAAATATAGTAAGTGTTTAATTTCTGTATCATTTAATGTAAGAAATTATTTTGTCCTTGTGATAGAACTGAATTCAATTGGCAGTAAAAATTATTTTTGTATTTCTATTTGACTGAACGTTGTAATATCGGTGCTGAAGTTGATAAACTTTTGCAAGTTTTAAATACGTTAAAAAATTTTAATCAAAATTAAATTTTATATCTTTTCTTTTAAATTTTAAGAAGTTTTGTGATTTTTGAATAATTATTCTTAAATTTTCCGGACTTGTGAGACCAAAAAATGATTACGTAGTTGATGCTTAGTAATGGGAATGTTTTTTATTATTTCTGTTGTTATTGGGTTTAAATTAACTAATTTAAAATTGCATTTTTATAAACGTTCAAAAAATGTATCTAATCTTTATAGGCTATTTGAGAGCTGTTAAATAAACTTTGATAAAATTCATGTAAACGAGACACAAATAACTCTGTAAACCTGTATTTACACAGGGGCCCAAATAAGTTTATATTTCAGTAGCTTCCTGCACGAACGCAATAAATTCAAGGTTATTCAATCGGCAGAGAATTTAGTCGCTATGGAACGTTTCTCAGAAGCAGGCAGCGCATTGTGTGAGTGTGAGAGTTTTACAAAAAAATGTGAGTTGGATACTGCAACCTGTAGAAGATTCTGCAATATTTTTAAGTTTTTGTCACTAAAATAAGGCCCCAAGCATACCCCTTCTTCAAAAATGAATAAAGAAGTTTGTAGACATCCGTAAAACATTGAAAAACCGAAAATAGGTTAACTAAAATAACCAAGAATGGCAGAGAACGTGAATAGTGTTACTTAGTCTGTTCGTGATGTTCCGGACGTTTTAATTCGGAAGCGGGCAGGCGTTATAAATTTGCATAGTTCATCATAACACTGCATTACGCATAAAGACCTAAAGCTGTACTCTATAAATACATAATATATAATAACTAGTACACGTAAAATTTTCTTGGGAAATTGATCTCCAGGAAACACATAAATTGCCTCCCCGCAGTCCTGATTTAACCCGTGTTGATTTTCCCCTGTCAAATTATTTTAAATCTAAACAAAAGTAATAGACTAACTTCTCTGGTCTACTAAGACACTATATGATTTTGTTAGTGTTTGAATAAATAAGTGCCATGACGAAATTATTTTTAAGAAATAAATTTACAAATTATAGATTATAATAATAAACTCGATTTCGATAGATGGCTTACTTTTTCTTAATTAGTTCACTAAATATAAACTTTCTTTCTGGCACTTATATTTTTATTCAGAATTGCATTTTTATGCAATTTATGCGGTTTTAGGAATATAATTTTTATTTATTTCAATTTAAAGAAAACCGAACGCAAAATATAACGTGGTAAAATATTCAATACTACTATTATTTAATGGATTTTGCCTTCAACCTTTACAGCAAACCATTTTCTATAATCAATGATTATATGTCATTTGTTTATTTCTATGCCACTTGTTTATTTCTTGAATTGATATTTTCGAAACTACCTGAGAAGATTAAGAGCTTGTAGTTGGCTAAATGTATTTTGTTTTAACATATTTTTTGTTCTTTATAAATGAAATGTTTGAATCGTAAATTATTTAAAATTATTTTTTCAGGAATTTTTAAATGATTAAAATTTATTTTTATTTAATTTTGATGACTAAGATTGGTTCTAATTGAACATAAAGTGATTTTGTTTCTATATTTTGTACTTAATTTGGATTACGTAGTTGTTAATTTACTTCTTAATTCCCTTTACTTACTTGTGATTGTAACTTTATTTTATTTTCTTAGTAAATTATTTCTTGAGATTGTAAATTATTTTCATTTTTTATTCACATACATGTTTACATATACATCATTGATAATGGATGCGGTGTTAGTTTATTATTTGCCAAATGGCTATCGTCCAGAGGTCTTCCTACCTAATTTTGTCTAGTCATAAGGTGTAAAAATTGAAAAAATCTAAACTGGTAGAATTCTTTTTTTTTAATATGGGGCTTATACTAGGGTTTATAGAAAGGCAGTATAAGAATAATATATGATAAAGTTGAAAGGTTTTTTAGAGATTTGTTTAGATACGTATCGAAGGCATTCTAGGATGGGGACAACCAAAGTAAAATCATAAAGGAACTGGATTATGTAAATGATTAAGAGGATGCCGGAATTTTTATTTAGTGTCGCACAAATTATCTGCTTAAGATTCAATGAAACAGTTCCATTATCACCTAACAATGAAGCTATAGAATTAAATAACAATTTAGAAATAGCAAAAATTAATGGTTATTCAGTAAACTTAATTCAAAATTTAATTAATAATAAACTTTACCAAAATACTATGACCAACATCTATCCTAGACTTCCAAATTCAAATAAAGATCCATTCAGTACATTAACTTATTATGGTAAAACTACGGAAAAAATTGCTCACATTCTTCGAAAACAAAATGATCAAATCACGTTTGGATCCGCTTACAAACTATCCAAATTTACGTTTCATTTCAAAAGATAAAATCAACCAATTAAAGACATCAGGTGTGAATGAGATTCCATGTTCCGAGTGCAATAGCATGTATGTAGGACAAAATGTAAACATTTATTCATTAGAAGAAGAGCTCGAATTTCAAAATCTAAACATTTACATTTATGTAAAGGTAAAAAGCGGAAATTTTCAAACGTAGTAATAATCCCCTCATTAACCTGTTAAACGAGCAAACCGATTTAGTATATACACCGCTTTTCAAAATTTTATAATCTTCTTAATTTTAATCTATTGTGCCTGTTAACCGTAAATCGTTAATTTGTTCACTTGATAATGACCGTCAAAAATCGAAACTTAAGTCGTGTATGTTGTAATATATTTATATATTATAATAAATTATAGTGTTTCAAATAATAGTAAGTGTTTTATTCAGTGTTCATTATGAATTACCACGTAGTAACGGTTGCAACCATTATTTTTGTATTTTAAACTTCTAATATTTTAAGTTATATTACTTTTTATAATAGTAGTGTGTTTTTAAAATTTATTTGTTGATCTATTGTTTCTAATGCGATTGTTTCTTAATTTTTTCGTGATAATTTTAACGCAACAAAACAATGTTTTTATTTCATTACAATTTTTAATTGTCTTGAGGAAATTAACCTTTTGCTTTCCCTGTTGGTATACTCTTAATTACGAGCGATTATATAACTCTTTCTGAATATTTTGTGTAGCAAAATTACACGCTTCGTTAAAATCGTGTGTTACCTGATTGCCATCGTATTCGAGGATCATATGACAATTAAAAAGACACATATTAAGTATCCACTATTATAACTAGGTAACTTAATATCAATTGTATTTATTTTATCTATAACAGTAGACAATTATTTAAATTAATAGTATATATTTTCTCTTCTAACTTGACTTAATTTATCTAGAGTGGTTTTAGTAATCGGTAATTTTCAATATATGATGTTTAACAAAATCACTAGTTAATTAAGAACTTGGAGGTTATGTTTTAAACATTTAAATAATACTCTGTAACATTTCAAGAGGTCAACGCTTAGTAAACATGGTACTTAGCAAATATAATAGCCAAATAAAAATATTTACAACTAGAAAAAACTACAAATAAAGTGGAGTGGTCAGGTACCAACATGCGGATTATGTGGAGGCCCTAAATTAGAAAGCTCTAGAGTAATTAATGGAAATATAATAACCCTAATTGGGTATAACAAGAAATGTGTCTGTGAATTCTAGTTAGATGAAATAATATGAGAAATTACGAAAAAAGTATGATTAACAAACTAGTATGTAATTAAAAAACGTAATCAAATATTAAAAGAACGAATATTTCGTCTCAAAATAGACAACGAAAATAATCAATACGATTTGATCACATACAATGCAGCCCTCAGCAATTAAGTTAAAAAAGATTAAATCAATTGAACATTAAAATATCATTTAAAACAAACAGCTATTTAAGGAATAATAAAGTTAAATGTGAAAAATACCAGCATAGTGGCCTGTACGTGTTGCGTGTAGTAACTGCCCAAAAAAATATATACTCAATGACTTTAGAAGCGTTACACCAAGAAGGAATTAATTTTTGGAATTCATTTTTTGGCAACTATATTTTAAACATTCAGCTTTTTATATTTACAAAACAAATTAGTTCACTTTTTTTAATAAAACTATTTATATAATATACATTAATATAACTATTAAGTCGTAAACAGTACGTTCATTTTAATTATATTAATAGATATTAGCATTTGTTAAGTTTATATGTGTTATGTAAATGTAATCTTTTATGTATATCACCTACTTACTTACATGTACAAAGAATAATAATATTTATCTGTGATCATTATTATTATTACTAAGAGCTGTTTAGTAGAGATGCTTTTAGTTTTCGTGTTTCCGTTGACTGTGTTAACTTAAACAAAATGCCTGGAGTCCGAAGACGTCCATAATATCACCATTTGAGTGATTTTGGCCGGAGTCGTATTGTTGCTTATGTCGGTATGTCTGTCCTATCGCGAAATTGCCCGCCGTGTTAATTCCACTGCAATGACTGTAATGGATATGTATCAGGTATGGACAGTAGAAGGTAGAGGAGTAAGAAGGTCAACCAAGGCGTATTACAGAACGTCAAGATCTGCGCTTAAGACAAATAGCCTTCGGAGGCCGTTTCGCTACTACGCGTCAAATCGGCGATCAATGGTTTGGAAAAGGAAATAGGCTCATTAGTATGCGAACCCTATATCACCGCATTAAATCCTTAGGGCTTCTTTCATGCCGTACAAGATTAGTGCTTCCTTTGACAGCGAGACACTGTCGCCTAATGTTGGACTGGTGCAGAGAACGACAGCATTGGGAGACAGAATGGCATGATGTCGTATTTAGCGATGAATTTCGATTTTGTCTAAGCACGCATGATGGGTGTATTGAAGACGTCATACGACAGACTTTATTGCCTTATATAGATGGCCGTCCAGAAGTATTTTTTCAGCAAGATACCGCACGTTCCAATAATGCTCGTCGAACTATGAACTTTCTTCATGAAGCTGGTGTGAATGTTTCACCGTAGCCGCCCCTTTCGCCGGATTTAATTCTCATTGAGCCTGTATGTGATATCATGAGAAAACTATTCTCTTTGCACTCTAGCACAGTTGAACCATAAAATTCAAGATGTCACAAGAAGACATCGAACATCTCATTATGTCGATGCCCAGACGTTTACAGGAATGTGTACAGCAAAGGGGTCGCCTAATACTATATTAATTTGTTTTATATTGTTTGTTAATAAAATTTCTTGAAAATATGATTATTTCATTATTGATGCTACCATGTTGGCAAAAAATCAAGTTAAATTAATATAACCTTCTGAGTGTAACCTTCTAATGTCATTGAAAATATTATCCAAACCAGAAGATCATTCAAAAAAGGAATAGAAGATCATAAAAGATGTTTCATACAATAGAACAAATCAACAAAATACTCCAACCATCTAATATAACATAACGATACTACAAATTTTGATTGCAAAATATTACACGAAGCGATGAAATGACAAAAATATACAGTAATGGAAAACCTGGAAATTATAAAACAGAAAAATTATTAAAATATTCACTTACACCAACAAAAAACACTATAGCATTTAAGAAATGAAATCTAATTTTAATGTAATGAAGAAGCAAACACGATTACTTTTTTACCACATTATTTTAAATCATACCTGACTATAGTTTCGACTAACAGCTAGTCATTATCAAACATAAATTGTTTTAAAATTACGAAAACAAACTTATTTATACAATGGAGTTAAATAGTTATATATACAAATTAAGTATTGAAATTTCTAGTGCAGTAATTAATGATAATTAATAATGAGAGAAATAAATCTCTATGAGCTTCTGCACTAATGTTTTACATAATAATGTAAAAACTCCAGCTAACAGTTAAAACAACTACTCCCCGTACTGAAGCAGCGCCAGGCATTGAATGATATAACTGTTAGCTGTCGTTACATGTCTAAAATTATATTTAGCACTATGTAACAATTTTGTGGTGTTATCGTTTTTTAACCGAGTCTCGAAAAGTGTTATGTAATGACTATCTGCAGACACGTGTTTCGCTGTATCACAGCTCATCAGTGCAGCTATG
>CAXAKX010000290.1:31460-63778 GCA_963969525.1 Ontholestes murinus
CTACAACAATGAGTCTTACTAAGACTACAAAACAAATTAATTTTAAAACAACTACTTCTCTAGGTAATACCTCGACAGACATTGAATGATACAAAATTAATTTGCGTGTTACAAATAGTACAACCATCAAAGCAACACTAATTTGAATGAAATATTGTTTTTTATTTTTGGATATTAACGAGGCACCCTATATATATATATATATATACAGGGTGTCCCATTTTAATCCGCCAGTAGCGATAATTCTGAAACTTTGCATTGAATCAAAAAGTGTTCCAAATGAAAAGTTAATGGTTCTGAGGGGGACATCTGATGCCGTAGACTTTGCCCCCACAGCCCCCCAAGGGGGGCGGGAACAGGGGGCAACTTTAAAATTTTAAATGGAAACCCCTATTTTTTATTGCAGATTCTAATAGACGGTTAAAAAGTATGTAAGTTTTATCCGAAACATTTTTTTATTGGTCGAGAGATGGCGCTGCAAATGTAAAAGTTTTTTGTCAATTAAATTGCGAAAATCGTCACGTAATTAACTGTTATTATTACTTAAGACTTACTCACAACCTTACAAGGTTGTTTTTTTCTCAGCCTGCCCAAATACTACCCCCGCCCCCCCTACAAAGACATAAAGTACTCAAAAATAGCGATTGAGTACTTCTTTTTCAAATTAAATAATGGTAAAATAATTCAAAAAAGAATGTCGTTTTTTTTTCTTCAAAAAATGGAGCTATGAGAGGGGCCAGGTCAAACACTGTTTGAAAAAAAAAATAACATTCTTTTTTAAATTATTTTACCATTATTTAATTTGAAAAAGAAGTACTCAATCGCTATTTTTGAGTACTTTACGTCTTTGTAGGGGGGGGGGGGTAGTATTTGGGCAGGCTTGTAAGGTTATGAGTAAGTCTTAAGTAATAATAACAGTTAATTACGTGACGATTTCGTAATTTAATTGACAAAAACTTTTACATTTGCAGCGCCATCTCTCGACCAATAAAAAAATGTTTCGGATAAAACTTACATACTTTTTAACCGTCTATTAGAATCTGCAATAAAAAATAGGGGTTTCCATTTAAAATTTTAAAGTTGCCCCCTGTTCCCGCCCCCCTCGGAGGGCTGGGGGGGCAAAGTCTACGGCATCAGATGTCCCCCTCAGAACCATTAACTTTTCATTTTGGAACACTTTTTGATTCAATGCAAAGTTTCAGAATTATCGCTACTGGCGGATTAAAATGGGACACCCAGTATATATACAGAGTGAGTTTTTTTCGATGTTCTCTATGGGGATCTCGGAAAATATAAGAGATAGAGAAACGGTTAAATGGGGAAAGAAGTGTAGATTTATGAGACGAATAAAATTCCGCTTTCAAAGTTTTCAAAAAAGTCAAGGGTAACTAGATATTTTGAAAAAAGTAAAAAGTGTCCATTTTTTCAAATCAATATATCTCGGTTATTATAACAAATAGAAAAAAACTGTAAACGACAAAGTTTTAGATAATTTTAAGTAGATTAATAAAAAATAATCAGAAAATTTTTATCGCCATTATTTTCCGAGATATGACGCAAACTTACATTTTTTTAAATGGAAACCATAGTTGGCTGTGACCTCATTCAAAAGGTAATTTTTTTCTCTTTAATCCAATATGGCATACGACATAGTTATTTCTAAAAATAAGTGAGTTATAGTCATTTTAAATTTTATTATAAATAAAAAATGGGTAGCCATGAAAAAGGTGAAAGTAATACAATTGCAGTTGTTTATAATAATAGCAATATTGCAATTATTAGTTTTACAGAGATAAACCAAAATGAAACAACAGCATAAAGTAATTCTGTAATTATCAATATATCAATGGTAGAGAAATTTTAATATTAAAAAAATTTGGTCAAATAGTCCACTATTAATACTCTTATGACCTAAATTATATCTTTTTAAAATTGAATTTATGGCTTTTTTGACTATTCTCATGTAAATTAAATTAAATGTTTCAATAACAGCTGGTTTATGATCCTCCGCGGATTGATATGATTTTTCATATACATTGTTTTTTACATAACCCCACAGAAAAAGTTCTAAAACGCACAAATCGGGAGATCTAGGTGTCCCTGGGATTGGTTTATTTCTTCCCACTTATGAATTAGGAAAAGCATCATTTAAATAATTTGTAAAGCCAACATGTTATGAGGTGGAGCACCGTCATACCTGAACCATTTCAATCTTGCTTGTATTGATAAATTTAAACAATCGAGCGTATCTTCAAATGTTTTTTGAAGAAAATGAAAGTAATCATTTTCACTAGTGAGCTTTCAAAAATATATTGACTGAGAATTATTAATCCAAACACACCATGGATTAAACCCAAATTGAATTTGTAGTTTTCTCTGTTAAACTTCTCGTGGATTTTCTTGAGTTCATCTATGTTCATTGTGGCGATTAAAAATACCACAATTAGTGAATCGCGATTCATCTGTTCATAATTTTTTTGTAAGAAACGTATTATCCTCTTGACAAATGTGTTTGCACCACATACAGAAGGCCATTTGATAGTTACAAAATTATTATTCTTATGCTGGTTTTTCATTTTTGTTTAACTTTGAAAAACTAATAATTACAATATTGCTATTATTATAAACAACTGCAATGGTTTTACTTTCATCTGTTTCATGGCTACCCATTTTTTATTAATAATAAAATTTTAAATGACTATAACTCACTAATTTTTAGAAATAACTATGTCATATGTCATATTGGATTAAAGAGAAAAAAATTACCTTTTGAATGAGGCCATAGCCAACTATGGTTTCCATTTAAAAAAATGTAAGTTTGCGTCATATCTCAGAAAATAATAGCGATAAAAATTTTCTGATTATTTTTTATTAATCTACATAAAATTATCTAAAACTTTGTCCTTTACAGTTTTTTGTATCTGTTATAATAACCGAGATATATTGATTTGAAAAAATTGACACTTTTTACTTTTTTCAAAATATCTAGTTACCCTTGACTTTTTTGAAAACTTTGAAAGTGGAATTTTATTCGTCTCCTAAATCTACACTTCTTTCCCCATTTAACCGTTTCTCTATCTCTAATAGTTTCCGAGATCCCCATAGAGAACATCTAAAAAAACTCACCCTGTATATATATATATATATATATATATACACGTTGTCCCCTGAAATTTTGAATATGGGCATTTCAATGCATTACTCGTTGCTTAGTTACCACGCTCGTCACATATTTTAATGGACTGACCAACGGGAAATAATCAGTAATTTCTAATTTGTAATAAAATAGGGAATCAAAATGAAATATATTTACACGTTATTTTAATATTACTATTTTTACGGACACAATGCTGACGTAACGAATTACAAATAACTGCAATGTTCATCTTATTAAATGCTCGAAAACATCTCCTTGTTGAGCCAAACAATATCCCAGATGATCATAAAATTCCTGTTAACATTATAGCTTCAAAATGTCAAATTGACATGCATATTGCAGCAATAACCATAGCAACCAATAATAATCGAGATATAATACAAATTACATTACTCATATTCAAAATTTCAGGGGACAACGTGTATAATATATATATATACAGGGTGTCCCGTTAATGCGGGGAAATGGATGGACCTTAGATTCCTGGGGTCAAAATATGATGATTTAACGCAACTTATCTATATCCAAAAATTTACGGTTAAGCCGGAATTTGGCCTCAAAGTTTTCAAATTTTTTTATTTCTTTTGTTTATAACAATTGAACGCTTTATTTGATTTGAATGAAATTTATCATTAATTAAGTACCGTAATATCATACATCATTTCAGTTATTGTGGACATTAGTGATTGACAGGAAGTATAAAAAACAGTAGTACCACCACTTAAAAACTAAAATATTTTTTATTGGTGCATCCAATAAAATAAAAAAAAAATCTATTTGCACAAAAAAATAAAATATGAATATAGTATACCCATTATGCAATTATTAATAAGTAAATAAACTTACTCAATTGAATAAAAATTAAATAATATCAATTAATAAAATAAATCAAAACAACATCTAACACTTTTCAAACAATTTTCTTTGCAAAATCCTATTACAAACGAGATATCTGTTTGTTCCAAATATGAATATTTATGAACTATAATAAAGTTAAAATTAATTGTCAAAAGACACTAAATAATAATTATTATACATAATTTACATTTTTTAAACAAAGACGGCCACGAAAAACATTTATTTTCGATTCGATGAAAAACTAGATTTTGTTTTTACTAGATAAAAAACATATATTTTATTTTTTTGTGGGAAAACGTAAAAGATATCAAATATTATTAAGAGATGAAAAAGTTTTTAAAATAATTGGTCTTTCAAGTAGTATTTTTTTTAGTTTTTTATTGGATCCACCAATAAAAAAATATTTTAGTTTTTAAGTGGTGGTACTACTGTTTCTTATACTTCTTGTTAACGAATAATAGTCATAATAACTGAAATGATGTATTATATTATGGTAGTTATTAAAAATAAATTTCATTGAAATCAAATAAAGCGTTCAATTGTTATAAACAAAAGAAATAAAAAATTTTGAAACTTTGAAGCCAAATTCCGGCTTAACCGTAATTTTTTGGATATAGATAAGTTGCGTTAGATCGTCATATTTTGACCTCAGGAATCTATGGTCCAGCCATTTCGCCGCATTAACGGGACACCCTGTATATATATATATATATATATATATATATATATATATATATATATATATAAAAGTTGGCTTAAGTGCCATATTGGTTTGTGTGAGTGCTCTTACTATTCGAGTGAATTTCCAGTGCATAAATCATTTGAATGTTCGGTCTATAACAAATAAATTTAGTGATATTAAACACCTATTAACTTCATTATGTCGGAAACATGGCTCACTTCTAATATTCTAACCGAGGATTTAGGCATCGTAGGATATAAGATACTTTGCAAAGATCGCAGAAGCCGACATAACTTAATAAATTATAAAAACTCCTGAAACTATTGAACAATTGTGGATACGTGTGTCTATCTCTAACAAAACGTATTATATAGGTGTAATATATAAACCTATATATCCTAGTAATTTTCTTCTGGAATTAGAGTCAGTGATTGCAAACAAACTAATACCTAACGATACCTTAATCTGCCTTGGAGATTTTAATATAGACGCTCTATGTCCCGACAATATATGTATAATACATTTAAATAATTTTATGGATATCATTGGTTTAACTCAACTGATAGACTCACCCACAAGAATTTCATATACTACCCAAAAACTTATTGATCTGATACTCATCTCTAACACAGGAGATAGCAGATAAAGGTATCATCGTATACGTAAAATTAAAAACTAATATCAGGGCCACACCTAGGTTCATATGGTACAGAGATTTTAAAAACTTAGATTATTTATTTATTTATTTGTTAATCTTTGGTCTACTTTCTTAAAAATTACAAATATTTCAAATCATTACAATAAAAGAACATACATCAAATTTTAGGCGAAAGCAGCACGGGCGGAGTTCATAATTGCAAATCGTGTTTTTCCACTCAAACCCTTCCTTTTCTATGATGCTGAGGGAGCAATGATGACAAAGTGAATTATCTCAGCGATATATTACTAAATTTACTTAACACTTTTCTGCCATTAAAGAAGAGCATTATAAAACAGCCACCTACACCTTGGCTCACTGATAATCTAAAATTTAGTATGAAAATGAAATTAATATTAACAAGAACGATATTTTACAATTATATCGAAGTAGTACGAAAATAAACACAAAAAACTTTACTTTTGCTAGAATCGATGATGATGAGGTCTCAAATATAATTAAAAATATTAAATCTAACGCCATAGGAAGTGATGGTTTAAGTATAAAATTTATTAGATTGTGCTGTCCAATATCATTCCTATTTTAACTCACATAATTAATTTTGAACTTAATGTGTATCCATTAAAGTGAAAAGAATCGATTATTACACCAATTTCAATACTCTCTGTTCTGTCCAAAATAATAGAAAAGGCGGCTGAACGTCAACTCCGACAATATTTACATCAAAATTATATACTCCCTAAAAGGCAATCAGGATTTAGAGAAGATCACAGCTGTTTAACAGCACTAATAAATATATCTGATGATATTTTTACGAATGTGGACAATGGATACCTCACCGCCTTGGTATTACTCGACTTCAGTAAAGCGTTTGATGTCGTAGTATAATGATATACCCCAGGCCTTGATGCTGGCGGTGTAGTTTTTTTTAAATTATTTAAATAATAGAGTTCATTATGTAGTCAATGGTGGCAGAATTTCGGATAAAGTTCTAATTCAATCAGTTGTGCCTCAAGGATCTATTTTATGTCCGCTATTGTTTAGTATATATACAATTAATTTCGAGACTGTAATTCATTATTGTAAATACCACTTTTACGCAGATGATACCCAACTCTGCTATTCTTTTCACCCATCGGAAGTAAATCAAGCTTTCTAAAATATAAATCATGACCTTGCCTCTCTAAGTGACATTGTAGCAGATCATTCGTTATATTTAAATAGTAAAAAATCTTTTGTTATACTTATCGGTAGGAAAACCTCACTTAAAAGATCGACAGATTTGATGTAACGGTGAACGATAAGAGTATTGCGGTCGTCTCCGTAGCAAAAAACTTGGGTGTCACGTTTGATTCTTCATTGAGGCTTAAGACAACGGTAAATACTATGATACGAAAAGCGTATAGTTTTCTAAAACTATTGTATAATAGTAGGCACTTATTTAACTTAAAAGCTACTCTATGTGAAACATTAGTTTTGTCGCAATTCAATTATTGCGATGTTCTTTACAGTCTATGTATTGACAAACGGGATTCACTTAGAATACAACGTATTCAAAATGCATGCGTCAGATATGTATATGGCATTAGAAAATACGATCACATTTCAAGCACATTCAATCACCTCAAATGGAAAAACATGGAAACCAGAAGAAAAAGCCACGCTCTCTGTTTTTTTTCAAAAGATAATCCTCTCTAAAACATCTGGGTACTTATATAATAGAATTACATTTAGGACAGACGTCCATAATATTAAAGTGAGAAGCAGAGGTTGTCCATACCTCCAACATACAACTTATACAACATAGTGAGCATGTATAATCAAATAGATCCCTCACTAAAAACTATGTCACATACTAAAGGAACTAATGATTAACAATACTTTTGAAATATAGTTGAAATTTGTTGCTTATAACTAGTACAATAATTTGTAATTTTCGCTCAACAAGTTGTGATTTATAAATATTAGATTTTATTGAGGGTACGCGGAACTCCAGTGAACTGAGCGTATCCTGTTTATCCAATGCGCATATGTGTAAGCTAATCATGATATATTTTTTCTACCTTACTTATATTTATCTGGATAAATAAATATTATTATTATTATTATTATTATATAGATATCTTGCTTGTATTAGGATTTTGCGAAGGAAATTATTTGAAAATTGTTAGATGTTGTTTTGATTTATATTATCAATTGATATTACTTAATTTTTATTCAGTTGAGTAAGTTGATTTAGTTATTAATAAGTGCATAATGAGCATATTTTATTCATATTTTATTTTTTGCACGAAAACCGTATAAAATATTATTAAGAGACAAAAAATTTAAATTTAAAGGCTTTTCAAGTAGTATTTTTTTAGTTTTTATTGAATGCACCAATAAAAAATATTTTAGTTTTCAAGTACGGTTTTTTATACTTCTTGTCAATTACTAATGACCATAATACCTGAAATGATGTACTATTATTGTAGTTATTAATAACAAATTTCATTCAAATCGAATAAAGCGTTCAATTATTATAAACAAAAGAAATGGTGATGTGGCCATCATAGTACTTTCCCTATATTTGAATTCTCTACAATTATTTGTAATTTTATGTAACTCCAACAGTTTATTAGCAATTGACAAAAAATGTCAAAATTTTTAATTTTTATTTTTTTTCTCGAAAGTTAAGAATTTTATGAAAAACATGTTCGAATAACAATTGTTCAGTCATTGCCTTTAACTTTTGTTTGATACGTTTTTTTAAATTTTTCATATTTAGAAAAATATCACAATAAAACAAAAAACGCCTCGAGTAAACAACCACTTCCGGTTTATAAATGTTTACCAAAACCTTTTCAGTTCAAGTTTTTAACGATAAAACCTTAAGTTTAAAGTTTCATCTCAATCGGATCATTCGTTTTTGTAATATAGCACCCACCGACAGACACACGCACAAACACCCAGACACATTTTTTTTACTTTCCCTATATACGAAGTATATATAGGGGAAGTATTGTGATCGTGATTTTTTTTTGAAAAATTTTTTTGCGGAAATATCCGTTTTGAGGTCCCCTGAGTCCATTAAACTAATTTCTGGAAAAAAAAAATTGTGTCTGTGTGTGTGTCTGTCTGTCTGTCTGTCCGTGGGTGCTGTATCTCAAAAACAACTGATCCGATTGAGATGAAACTTTAAACGTAAGGTTTTATCGTTAAAAACTGGAACTGAAAAGCTTTTGGTAAACATTCATAAACCGGAAGTGGGTGTCTACTCGAGGCGTTTTTTGTTTTTTCCTATATTTTTTTTAATATGAAAAATATTACAAAACTTTTCAAACAAAAGTTAAAGAGAATGAGAAACTGAATAAATTTTGTTAAAATATATTTTTCATAAAATTCTTAACTTTCGAAAAAAAATAAAAATTGAAATTTTTGACATTTTTTGTCAATTGCTAATAAACTATTGAAGCAACATGAAAGTTATTTAACAAATAATTGTAGAGAATTCAAAATTGAATAAATTATTAAGAATAACGTTTTTTTTGCATAAACCGCATAGTTTTCGAGTAAAATATAGGGAAAGTACTATGATGGCCACATCACCATTTTTTTTTTTCCAGAAATTAGTTTTTTGGGCCCAGGGAACCCCAAAACGGATATTTCCGCAAAAAAATATAAATAGGGTTCTGTGTATTTTGTTTCTGTTATTACTTTGCATTTCCCTATAAATTAATTATTTATTGCCTATTATAGTTTTCTCTTGATTTAAATATGGTTTATCCCACTTGCTACAGTTTTGCTATATAAATATCTGATCTTTTATAATTTTTTCACTTTGCGATTTTCTTTGTATATGTTAATTTTGTCTTCTTGGTTTTTGATTTATCTTTATCTTCTACAGTTATTTTCCATATCCATAAATGCAGTTTATTTTTTCTTATATTTTTAATTTTTAATCTGCGGTTTCTTTTATTCTAAAATTATTCCTTTACACGTTTTGTTCAGTATAATTCTTTTCTAATTTTATTTAATTTCTGTTTCTCTTTAATTTATACTCGTATTATTGTTTTTAGCTACGTTATTATTCAATGATTATTTTAATCCTTTTTATTCCTTGTTTTATCTTGGTACCATCAGCCGTATTTTTATTTTTTCTCATATTTTTATTTATCCACATTTTATTATTAATTTCAAATATAGTTTTTATTTTTGTTATAATTCCATTCTTAAATGTTTATCTCCTCTTTTATTTAATTCTTGTAATTGTATTCATTCAAAACATGCTTCTACTATTTGCTCTTCTTTGGCAGTTTGTTTTCGGATTTTATGTATGTATTTTTTCCAGTCGCTTATTTTTTTGTTTATAAAATTTGATAATAAGTCCTTACATTGTAGAAAATTCACTAATAATTAGAAAAAACACGAAAATATTTCGTAAATTCTACAACAAATGAGTCTTATTGGTGCTGCTTATGTGTTTATCTTTCTATAATTTTGATGTTCATTTATTTTTGCCACGTCTAGGTAACCACCACTGTCTATTTTAATTCCTCGTCTAACTCTTATAACTAATATGAATTGTTTGATTGCTTTCTCTTGTAACACAAAGTCCATTACTTTTTAAAATTTTTACTTGTCTACCTAGTTAATTTTTACTTTCCCTATATAGTATACAGGGTTATTCACGCTATACGGCACGGAATATTGTGGCCAAAATACGTGACTTTCAAAAAGTTTCACTTTGGGGATATATGGGGGTCTATTAGGGCTACTTTTTAAAATTACTTTCATAATATACAGGGTGTCCCAAAAACCCTAAAAGTATCAAAGTTGTGTTTTTTTTAATGGAACACCCTGTATTTTATTGCATTTTTGGATCCTTCGATAAAAATAAATGTGTGTTTTAATAAGGTTTTTATTACCTAAACCTTAAGGTTTTTGAAATAATTTGAATTTTGTAAAAATTTAACCTAATTTTCATGTTTCAAATACTTAAAAAGTAATTAAGTTATGCATACCAAATTTACACTGAAATGTAACAATAGATCATATTTTATTTTCCAAGTATAATAAATTTGACATCTTATACTGGGTGTAAAAAAATTGGAATTAAACAAATGAGAACTTTAAATGGCTATAACTTCATTTATTTAAATGGAACGCTATATTTATTAATTTATCAGCAAATGCACGTTTTAATTACCTATCGAATGGTATTTATATCTTAAATGTTAAGTCTTCTCGTTTTTACAGAAAACGCCAAAATATTGTCTATTGCACCGTTTTAGTACTTTTTAAGTAAAAATTTTAATGTATCTAGTTTTCTATGGTATTTAAAAACGTCAGATAATTAATTTAGTATGCAACTTTTGTCTTTTGTTATAGTTTTCCTATTTTGCATTTTTGTGTTAGATCGTTAGTAATCGTTATTGTTTGAACATCGCTGTTGTATTTTTGGTAAAAAATGAAGATTTAGTCAAAAGAAGGGGGTATTGGCATTATCTTTATGCTTGGAGAATGTCATCAAAATTGTTTATTGGCTTGTCGAGTTTATACTTAAAGGTTTCCCGAAAGAAATCACCCTAAGCCAGCAATTTTTAAGAGACTATTAAACCAATTTAAAGAAATTGGAAGTGTCAGTTATAAAAACCCCAGTATAAGAAAATCTGTGTAAATTTTCATTTTTTATTATTAAATACAACAACGATGTTCAGACAATAATGATTACTAACGATCTAACACAAAAACGCAAAATAACACAACTATAATTAAAGAGAGGCTTTTTAAACTAAAGTAACAGACTAAATTAATTATATTACGTTTTTAAATACGATGGAAAACTAGATACATTAAAAATTTTACTTAAAAAGTACTAAAACGATGCAATAAACAATATTTTGGCGTTTTCTGTAAAAACGAGAAGACTTAAGACTTAAGATATAAATACCATAGGATAGGTAATTAAAAAGTGCATTTGCTGACAAATTAAAAAATATGGCGTTCCATTTAAATAATTGAAGTTATAGCCTTTTAAAGTTTTCATTTGTTTAATTACAATTTTTTTACACCCGGTATAAGATGTCAAATTTATTATACTTGGAAAATAAAATATGATCTATTGTTACATTTCAGTGTAAATTTGGTATGCATAACTTAATTACTTTTTAAGTATTTGAAACATGAAAATTAGGTTAAATTTTTACAAAATTCAAATTATTTCAAAAACTTTAAGGTTTAGGTAATAAAAACCTTATTAAAACACACACTTATTTTGATCGAAGGATCCAAAAATGCAATAAAATACAGGGTGTTCCATTTAAAAAAACACAACTTTGATACTTTTAGGGTTTTTGGGACACCCTGTATATTATGAAAGTAATTTTAAAAAGTAGCCCTAATAGACCCCCATATATCCCCAAAGTGAAACTTTTTGAAAGTCACGTATTTTGGCCACAATATTCCGTGCCGTATAGCGTGAATAACCCTGTATATAGGGGAAGTATTGTTTTCGTGCGAGAAAATGTCTGTGGGCGCTGTATCTCAAAAACGAATGGCCCGATTGAGATGGAACTTCAAACTTAAGGTTTTATCGTTAAAAACTGGAACTGAAAAGCTTTTGGTGAACATTCAAAAACCGGAAGTGGATGTTTACTCGAGGCCGTTTTTTGTTTTTTTCCGATACTTTTCTTAATATGAAAAATATGACAAAACTTTTCAAACAAAAGTTAAAGAGAATTATAAACTGAATAAGTTTTATTAAAACATATTTTTCATAAAATTCTTAACTTTAGAGAAAAATAATAAAAATTGAAATTTTTGATATTTTTTGCCAATTGCTAATAAACTATTGGAGTTACATAAAATTTATATAATAAATAATTGTAGAGAATTTAAAAGTAAACAAATTATTAAGAATAACCTTTTTGCGTAAACCTCATAGTTTTTGAAAAAAATATAGGGAAAGTACTATGATGGTCACATCACCATTTTTGAGTATTGTGGTTATATATACCCCTGGTTTATTTTTATTAGTGACGAGTGTTAGTGGTGGTGCTCGATATCATTTCCGTAAAGGAAAGAAAGCTGATCAAACTCACAAAAATATATATCAAGTTTATTATAATGATGTACACTCGCGACCCAACTGGCTAGCTGTACACACGTGCTCTGCAGATTAGCGTTTTAGTAAACAGTTCTGAGTAAAACAATATGGTTTACCCTGCTACATCAGTAGTTAAAACTAAATCCAAGAAAAGTGATAAGCGGAAGAGAGGCCGGCTCAAGAAAAGTGACAACGAACAGGAACCCAAAAAACGACCAACCTCGCCTGCAGCTCAGACATAGACACATATCACTTACTTACGGCAAGTAACACCACACTAAACATCCATACACCCTCAACATCATTAATAGCAACAACAAATACATCATCTCCAACAACATTTACACTCCACGCACAACAATACAACAACACTTACAACTTTACCACTCTCACTGAATATACCCGACTAACTTAAATGACAATGAGGCCATCATTATCAAAACCAAAACGGGATTCATTGTTAAATCGAATCGCAATAGAGCCATGTGCGAGAACAATCTTAAAATATTGCAAGGAAAAAACATGGCGGTGTCAACCTCCGCGCCTCCTGCAGCGCCGTCGTACGCGTGCGTCATCCGATCGCTCGAGCTCGAAATAGAAGACGTCGCACTTAAATTCGGCCGGCATCAAGCACAGATTCTACCGTAGAATAATACTAAAGCTACTGGACAAAAAAACAGAATGCTGCAAATAATTACTGCATCACACAATTCGTATACTAAATCCGACATTGATGACGAACAGATAAAGAAATCACGCATACACAAACCATTCACCCTCCATGATCATATTCTAGACACGTATACAGCAGAAATTAACAACCCTACTAATAGAGACAGACACTCCTTAAAAAACTTCACGATCGTTTCATGATCTCATACAAAAGATACACACGCATCTTTCTCAGGTATGTTTGTTACCATGTTTGATCTAACTGCACCCAACATTATCCCCACTACCCCTATCGAAGGCGTTCGCACAGTCCATTCAGTTATTAATGTTCAGTAATCTAAACCTAATTTATTCCAATATAAACTCGTTAGCTAACAAATCCTACATCCTTTATAACTACCCTTCCAATAATCCTACACATGTTTGTATGCTTGTTGAAACCAAATCGCAGCGTCCCTTCTTATTTAAAAACTGGCCATTTTTGCAAATTCCAGCTAGCATTCACAATTATAACATCAGAGGGGGGTCAATAGCGGCAGCTAATCCTTCCATCAAAATTGGCAAATCTAGTCCCCCTTTTTTTGTAGACGAGAGGTGGAAAATCTTTTATAGACGGAGTGTGGCACTCCCCAGAACTGGTATACCCACTAAAAACCACCTCCATAAGTCGCCCTGTCATCCCGCGGAACCGCCGTCTGGCATTACTTCACGGCGTCTAGCGTATCAGTCTGTGTCGTTGGTGTGTGTGTCTGTGTGTGTGTGATAAGTAGGTGGGTGTGTGGTGTCGCTACTCCCAAATGGCTGTGCACGTTAACCACCCCTGCGGGTAAATCTAATCCCCCTAAAATCAACAACCCACTCAATGAATGTATCTACTTCACTTTATCATTTCCCTCTTTCCAAATCAATCTGTTCGTAGTTTATATACATCATCATTCCCCAATCGATGATTTCATATTTATAAAAGCATCCCTTTCTGATAACGCCATCATTTTAGGTAATTTTAATTTAAACAAAATCAAATCCCGTCATTTGTCTTCATTCCTCTCCAACTCAAGCTTCATACGCATTCCTACTCCTCCGACCTTTATTATGAACGATTCACAAGCCACCACCCCCGATGTATTACTTTGTACACAAAATATCCAACACCTTATCCACTCCGTCAATCTAGTCCTTGATTTGTGTTCTGACCACCTTGCCAGCCGTTTTCAAATTAAAATCCCACTAATTCCTCCTCAACAAATTCCCACTTTCACTTATAATTTTAACAAATGCAACACAGACAGAGTTCAATCAGAAATTTCAGAATACATTACCGCTAATCCTTCCATTAATCCTAATTCTATCACCCACTTAATGAAATCCTCTCTTCTTCCATTATACAAAACACACCCCAAATAACAAAACAATTTTATAAATATCCCCTCCCAAAATACATCCTTCGACTTATCAAATTCAAAAGACAATTGTACAGAGACATACAACTGACAGACACAACTGAACTTAGACAAAAATTTAATAAGCTTAACAAAGACATTAAAACACTTATAAATGAATTCAAGACAGACGTTTGGATACAAACTTGTGGAAAATTAATGACTCTAAAGGGAAACAATTCTTGTCGAAGGTAAAAAAACTCGGTAAATACAAAAAAAACAGACACTTTACAGAAAATCCCAACCCCCGACAACTAACGAGACCTTTACAGACCCTGTTGTAATTGCCCTGACAATTTTAACATGACCTATTCATTGACACAAGACCTCAACTTTGACCGGACTAATTTAAAAAAAGTTAATGACTGGTACGTTAAATATTTTGAAGAAAACAACTGTTCAGAACCGACTGACATGTTTACACACGACGAGTACTTTAGTATTTTAAAGAAAGGGAAAAATACAGCGACTGGACATGACCCCATACACATCCTAAAATCCGTTACATTCCACATCCACAACTACATTGTAATTGTAATTTGTATCCCTAAACGCGACCAACCCTCTACCTTAATATCCAGTCTCCGCCCTATTACCCTTCTACCTGTTATTGATCTACGAGTCCCTTCTGAAAATTTCTCTCTAATTTCCAATCACATCCCCAAATACCAATTTGGTTTTCTTCCCCACAGATCAACTTCCCTTCCACTCACTATCCTAGAATCAAATTTTCAAACATCCCACCTTGAAGCGAAGCCTCAGCAGCTCTATTTTTGGATGTCCAGAAAGCTTTTGACTCTGTCAGGCATCAAGGCTTACTATAGAAGTGCCACCTCCTAAATATATTAAAATCAATTCCCACAAATCATAGCTTCTAATCCCTTATCACCGCATTTCCCAAACTGCGATCCCTCCCTCAGTTTCCATTAAGTACTTGGGCATAACCACAGATCAAAAAATTAATTTTAAAAACATACAGCCATAACAAAAAGCAAAATATTTCTAGGGCAAAATGCTTTAGAAATTTAAATTACAAAAACAATGGTATTAATAATACCAGATGTTCTATGGTTATGCCCTCTATCCTAACTCTAGCAATCCAACCTCCCGTAATATTGAAGCGAGCCAGCCCTTCGTACCCTAACAAAAGTTCATTATCCTCTTAATCATCTACACAATCCCTCTAATCAGCTCCTCTATGACCCTACTTTAGTTATCCCCATCCTAGAACGTCTTCGATTCCTGTCAGAAATATTCTCCAAAAATCCTTTCAACTTCCACATATTATTCCTATACTGTCTTCCTAGAAACCAAAACATAATCCCTAAATTTAAAAACCCACATTCTACCATTTTTGATTTCATTTCATCATTTCATGCATCTTCTCATTAAAGACTGACGCCATATGACTGGACAAAACAAGGTAGAAAGACACATTAACACCCCATTCATTGTTCATCATTTTAATGTATTGTACAAAATTTGTCAATAAATATATGTTACTAATATAATGATAAAATGAAAAAAAGTGGAACAAAGAAATGCCATTTGCTGTAAATAAAAAATGGTTGATATTACTTTAAAACAAATGACATTTCTTTCTTCAGTTTTTTGACAAGGCACGCTATATTTATAGGAAAATATCATATGAATACGATTTATTTATTTTTCAGACAGAAATATAAACATAAAATCAACATCATTGGATACAGAAAAATAGTGTCTAGTGTAAAAAAAAATAAGAAAAGTACATGCAGCCATTTAAAAATTTAAAGTTGATTTCATATATAATGTCATTTCATAGCATTTAAACGGCCATTCAATTTTTTTTTAGTTGATTCAAATCGGTTAATTGATAACAAAGTTGGGCGTTCTTTTATCGAACACCCGGTATAAATAATATCGAGTCTTTTTAAAAAAACGTTGTTTTTAAAAGTGTCAAACCTGAACAACTTGACAGTTTTGATATTTAGTTTTCTGACATAGTACTAGAATATGTAGCATTTCTCACAATTAATTAAAATTCATAATATATAATAATCATAATAAAAATCCATTATAAAAATTGTGTGATTAATTTGAGTCGACCGGCTTGATATATAATGTGTATGTGCACAGTGTCGATGGTTTCAACAAGTGGGGTTATCTACAAAGGCCGCAGCAAATTTTGCGTAAGGATTGGCCTTTAAAGCTTTACAAGGTGCAACTGGTGTAAGAATTGAAGCCGGCCGACCATTCACATGGACGATGTCCATTTACATTTGTTTGCATACGTTAACAAGCAAAGTTGAAGTATTTGGGCTTCTGATAATCAAAGAGTGATTGTTGAGAAGCCCTTTCATGCTCAAGGTTTAAATATATGGTGCGCAATGTGGTCTTAAGGCATGATTGGGTCGTATTCCTTCGAAAATTCTGCTGAAACTGCGAAAATATATGTTTCATTTTGATTCCCTATTTTATTACAAATTAGAAATTACTGATTATTTCCCGTTGGTCAGTCCATTAAAATATGTGACGAGCGTGGTAACTAAGCAACGAGTAATACATTGATATACCCGTATTCAAAATTTCAGGGGACAACGTGTATATTTGGTAACTATAATGATGCTTTTAATTTGAATAGATAAATTAGATGCTAAAAACCAATTGAATTCTATGATGATAGTGAATATTAGAAGAGATATAGATTTACTAAAAATATAACAGTCCATGTTCTATTATTGCTGGTAAAGGAATTAGAAAATCCAAACAATCGTGGACTTCCTTTTTAACCAATGCAACAATTATTGAGTTGTGTTAGGTGCTGTACTACCCGCAGTTTTTAGGTAATATATAAAATATTCGCTTGGGCTATATTTTAATAATACAAAAGGGGTTCGATTTTAATTGACGAAAAATTAATCAACAATTTATTCTACATCATTATATGCAATATTTTGGGTAATCATTTTTGAACGAAATCTTAATTGTTTTAGAAATATATTTTTTAAGTTACGTGAAGGTAATTATATAGTAAATTGTATTCAAAATGTTAGCACTTTCTTCACAAAATTGTTTTTATTATCTAAATGTACATTTCTTAATTGTTTGTATATAATTAAGTTATATCAATACACTAATATGAGTATTAATAAATAAATAAAACCAGCATATATAGACAACATCTTTATTAACAAACAAATATACAAGTAAACTAAATATAATACGTGTATGATACAACGAATGTTAGTGAGTTGGTTTGTTTGTTAAATGGCTATCGACCACGGGTCTTTCAGCCCGGAGTTTGTCATTGTCGATATGTCACGTCAGTCTGTCTCTAAAGATCATGATGATTGATAATGTGATGCGATGAATTCAAGGCTGGTTTCCCCAGCATATTATTTGTATTTTTTTTTTATTTTCATAATTTCCAAGATTAATTTTGTTCTTCATATTTTATTTTATTTTATAATGAAATGGCCCATTATTTTTCCAGGTGGGTAATTTCCAACATATTTTTTTGGAATTTGTCCTCACTTTCCGTAATCACTTGAAAGGTAGTATTATATTTCTATAATGGAATAACTATTTACAAGCGTTTCATCCTCTCCATTTCTGTAAAATATATTAAAAGTGTTAAGTTACAACTTATAAACTAGCAATTCAAATTTCAATTGTATTGGGTGATTCCATACATTCGTTCAGTTTTTAAAGGCTAAATTAAACATTCATACAAAGGATGAACTTTATAATCCATGATAGATGGTATATTTATGTTGATAACCTCTTACCATCTTTCGAATAATTTCATTATTCGATTCTTATAGAAGGTCTAGAATTAAGGAACGGTTTCCCTTTGAGGGAGATATGCAAGGACAAGAACATGGTGGTCCTGCGAATGGGTGGGTAAGGCAAAACATCACAAGTTGCACTCATTTTCGCTGAGTGAGTTTTGATATTACTTGAAAATCTCAGTGGACCAACCACTGCGAGGTTCATCTTCGAGGCTCAGATGCAAAGAGCGCACTGTCCTCTCTTTAAAACATATTTGAATTGCCCAATTAAGAAAACAAAACCGCAGACATTCGGAACACATTGCATTATTTGCTAATACTAAAAGTGAACGAATATATAGAACGACCCAATATTAATAATTCACAGTAAATGACAACCATTCTACCATTTTCATTAAAAATAAATATCTATTGGACTTACTTTAAACATGATTAAATAAAAAAGGATTAATCCTTATCCCTTATCACACCAATTAAGTTGGTAAACAAACTTTGCACGTCTTCTGTAACTGACAATCACGAAACATATTGACAATTCCGTCAGCTATTCCGTGATGCCAACCTAAAACCAGTCATATTAATGTTACTAAAAATTACTCAATTCCCGATTATTTCCCATAATCGCCGAAACTACCCGTAGCTACCCGACTATTAAATACGACTAATAATTCAATATTCTACAATTCGAGAATTAATTCGCAACCATTAGTAAGGCTGTTAGAGGCGTGTTTAAAAATCGTTATCAGCCAACTCACGGCATTTTAATGTGTAAAAAAAATAAAATATTTATTTACCGATATTGTTGGAATTGAAAATGTTACTGAGAAAAATTAATTTCTTTGTGCATGCCTGCCTCATTGTTTTACATTAACTAACAGCTGATTTTAAGTGTTTGATTAATTTATAAGTTGGGTCTTTTTTGAGTTTTGTTATATTGCCATTATTAATGCATTGTTCAACGTTTTCTATGTTTCGGGTTTTGTTATAATTACGATGGAATTACCTTTATGGTGTATTGCTTAAAATCAGCAATACACGACAGTAAACGCATTTTCTCACAAAAAAACAATACAAAATCATTCCAATGAACCCATCTTTCCGTAGATTCTATGAAACAATTAACACGTTCACCGCCACATGTACCGCCGGCGGGCATATAGTCGTCGTTTCTTCCACGGCGGGGAAATAATTTGTAGTTATTCCTTATATTAGCTATGACCGCCGGCGGTCACGCGGGATTCAAAACAGTACTTATGTGAAATATTCGCTTGGCGGCGAACGTGTTAAATTGCATAAACCAGAAAAACCTATTAGACCCGTGGTAGCATATATAAATTTACCAGCCTACAATATGTGTATAAAACTAAATAATCTTTTTAGGAAGTTAAAAGATTTTAAAAATCCTCACTCAATCAAATATTCAGTAGAACTTACGAAACAACTAGGCAAATTTAAACTAGAAAACAATGTATAGTTAGTATCATTTGATGTAGTAAATATGTTCACGAATATACCACCATCCGAATGTGTAAAACTAGTAAAACAACAGTTAGAAACATGCAATGTCAACTAGTTTTAAACTATAACTACTTCTCATTAGAGAACCGTTTTTACCAACAACAAGAAGGTATAGCAATGGGCTCACCACTAAGTCCTCTGTTAGCCGAAATATTTATGCATGATAACGCACAAAAAATATTTAATTTAGAAACCACCAAAAACTACGGTTAATTCTGGTACTGATACGTAGGCGATATAATTTCAGGATTTAAAAGAACAGACCGACAGATAAAACAATATTTGAACGAAATTAATCAAATACACCCCAACATTAAGTTCACACTAGAAAACGAGCAAAATAGCAATATTACATTTTTAGATTTGTCAATATCAAAAACAAAAGAAAATACATTTTAATTTGAAATATACTGAAAATCAACATACACTGACGCACTAATACCGCAAAAATCCAGACACCCTTTCAAACCTAAAATGACCGTGTTTGACGCCATGATTTTTCGTGCAAATAATATCTCGTTAAATGACAAAGCTTACAAAAAAGAAATTGAAATAATAAAAACAGTAGCAACCAACAATGGCTACGATAAAAGTATAATAGATAAACTTTATAATATACAACTGAACGAAGTGAAAAATACATATATGCCTATAATCAAAATGAAAATCAAATACTTAAATCAAACATAACATAACATAACATGCCTTTAAAACCCCCTAGCAAAATGTGTAATAAAATATTTAATAATAAAACCTCTATAAATAAGATGGAAAAATCAGATATTTCTAAATTAACATGTAGCTGTCAAGGAGTATATATCGGACAGTCTGGTCGAAATTTTAACACTAGATTAAAAGAAAATCTAAGCTCATATAAAAACGCAAAAAACAACATTTGCAAGTTATTTACGCGAAAATAACCACATTTATAATAATTATGTAAACCAGGTAATGCACTTTGCTGAAAAAGGATTAAAAATGGATATATTTATGAATATTTTCAAAGTAAAAGCTAATCTGGACATCCCACTCCTCAACGCCCAGACTGACCTGATATATACCTCTTTGTTAATGCCGTAAAATAATATAAATTGTGTAAAAAATGTAATTTTAGGTATTAGTTTGATACTAGCTAAATGGTGTCGAAACTATAGTCACTAAAAATAATAAAGTGTGTGATATAAACAAAGTTTAGTTTTATTTTTAGAGTTATAAAATATGAATAACAAAGTGAAAGTAATCAAATATAAATAATAGGTGCCGTTACATGACTTAAATTAGATTAATCACAAAGTAATGCATCACAAAAGTTATTACGTAATGGCAATCTCCAGACACATGTTTCATGTTATTATTATATATTATATTATTCTATGTTTGTATTCATTAATCTCACTCATCATGCATTTTTTGTTTGGTTTTTGCTACAAAAATATTTCTTTTCTTTCTAGTATGTTTAGAGGTGAAAGATGAATCTCAAATATCGTAGCCAATTATTTTGTAGACAAACAGAATTAACGATTTAAGTTTTATTTTGGATGGTAGTTCAAAGAAGTTTTACAACTTGTTGAAGGAATAACCTTAACTTGGACATTTTTAATATATTCAGCAAGACAGTACACTTTTCTTCGAATTTTCTCAATACGGGTTTTATATAATAAAGAGATATTCTATTTTACTGCCAATGTATATAAAATGAAAATAAGTAAGGAATTCAAATAGAATGTAGAATGATTACTGTGTATTTCGAAACTAGTCACGAAGTATTGTATAAAAATAAAAAGTAGTATAAAAAAAGTTAAACGTTTTTCTGATATTTAATAAATATTTTTTAATGCTAATATTCTTTAAAAATATAAAATAGTTTGTATTACATAATGACCTACGAATAATGTTACAGGCACTCGAGCATCTGAATTTCGATGAAACTTCTCGATTAATATAGTTAAATCGTACCATTGTAAGTCCGAGTCAGCAATTGGATTGGTGACCGGTATCCTTTGCTGTTGGGATATCATTAATAATGCTTTAGAGAGGCAAATGTGATTTTTAAAAATAACGAGCACTTTTACACAGACATAAATACACAACAAGAGCTGCAAAAGGATTATGTGGTCGATATCCAAGCAGTACTACTACTAATCTCCCAGAGAACGGTCTTACATCAATATCTGCTAAGAAGAACATGTGTATGTTACTAGAAACCTCGTAAAACTAGATAATGTTTATGTTTAGTTCACTTTGGAAATAATTATAATTAATTATCTAAAAAAATATAAAATATTTATGTACTGAATAGCTTCATTTATCAATAATTAAACGCAGTTATGTTCCTTATTTTACTCACTAACTGGGCTAACTGTGTTAACTACTGATAATATATATAATTTTCTAAATGTACAATTTCCATGAAAATAAACCATTATTTGAATAAAACAACGTTAATTTATTGATTTATTCAGCTTCGTATAACTCCCAAATATATATTAATAGCTTCAAAATTCAGAATAAACAATAATTTACAAAATTGAAATAAATAAAATCTAAACATGATTGCATTGTATTTATTGTTATATATTAATATGTTGAATTTACTTAATCTTATCTCATCAGCCTATATGAAATTAACTTATATATGCTATTCTGCTTGATACGTCCGACGTACTCATCGCTCCTTGTAATTGTTTCGTGTTTGCCAAAAGAGGCTGCACTAATGTGGGTTGCTAACGTTCCATCCCAACAAAACAAAGCAGGCCGAATCGATACTTTATTTACATCCTCTATGACCCATGAACTTCAGGGTTAAAAGGAAGAAATGGGCTAAAAAAGAGTATTGCCAGAAATAAGTGTTGATTTGTGTTTCTTAACAAGCACTAACTTATTTAATTACACACACACACATACACACGCATATATATATATATATATGCGTGTGTATGTGTGTGTGTGTAATTAAATAAGTTAAATTTATAAGAAGGGATAAACGTCTATATTCAATAAAGTGGACTTGTTATTGGGAACACCTGTCGTCCTCGCCATTATGTATGCAGTTTAAGTAACTCGACAGACACCCTCTTGAAATATATATGACCCCTAAAAACTTTTTTCCTTCACGAGCTTTTTTTCCATTATTGTTCTCTTATATTCCTCGTTGAAAACCTAACTCCTTATTTCTCTTGAGCAAACATTTTCGTATATTATATGTATTGAAATAGTATTTAGTATCATATTACATAAAATACGGCATTAAAAATAAAACAATTAGATTATTGATTTCAATTTAAATATTACAAATTTTGTTTTTGCTTCCTAAAAGGGCAATAAAATATGTATAATTGTGCTTTATTCACATTTTCTTGCTATTGCTGAAGCTAAGTCAATAAAGAACAATAATACATACTAGTAATAATCTTTGTCTGTTAATGTTTAGATTGCATCATAACTATTGGCGATTAATAAATTTTTAAATGATACTACATTTTCCTATTACAGCTAGCGGAATTTGGTGCAGTCACAAAATTTAAATTTTAAAAATGGAGAGAACTATTTGACATCAGAGCATATGTTTTATGTAATAAAAGGCAATTCTTATAATATAACATTATAGAATTATTTGCTTTAATAATAAATTTTAATTTAATCGTTGAAAAAAACAAACGTTTGAATTTACAGTATCTAAAAAATCATTAATTCTTTATTTCGTGAAATTGTGAAATAGGTTTATTAAAATCATATAAAAGAAGATTCGATGATAAAGAAAATAGTTTTAATTTAAAAATACGAAAACTATTAGTAAATGTTTTTATTTGTATTTAAAATCAATTTTATATTTAAGCTGATGATTATAAATTTGATTTATGTATTTACTTACAGGTTTATTATAACTAAATCAACCTGAATTTATTTCTTGTTTTTAATTTCTTACAAGACATTCTCTCACAAACTGTTTAGAGTACATTTAATTATTTCTTGTTTATTTTACAGAAATAAATAAATTCAAACCAGTGTTGCTCTGATAGCTAAGCTGTTTTATCAAGCAAATTACTTTGTTGTAGTTGTTCCAAAAAGTGATATGTTTTGAAGGCTTAGTAAGACTCATTGTTATAGAATTGCGAAACATTTTCGTATTATTAAATTATTAGTCAATTTTTTACTACCTAAAAGCCTTTAAAACATTTTAATAAGAAAACATTTTCTAAGCTACCTTCCTAGCATAGCTTATAAATTATTTAGTTAGATTTAATTTTAAAAAACAAAAAATTAACATCGCAATATAACAAAAAACAGCAGTGATAGTATTATAATATTATAAATATAGCAGATATTTTTATATTAAACTAAGGATCAGCATTACATAATAATTATTAAAGTAAATATTAGTTTTTAGTAAAAAAAATAATAAATTCAGCAAGAAAATGCATCTCGTGGAACAAATTTAAATGGCAGCGGCTTTGATCCTTAATTACAAGTTGCAAAACATGCCACGGATAAATATAAACCTTCAAACACATTTAAAGAGATAATTAAAAGTACAGTCGTTATAATATACAAGGTGGGCCACGAATAACGTCCATTAAAAGTTTAGGGGGTTCCTACAAGAGGAAAAATCTGAAAAAATTGAACATTGTACGGTTGATTGCGATCTCCTCATGGAAAATATTTTTGACTTTCTATCACTTCCGGTTATACCGGAAACGGTTATCAACTTTGTTAGTTCAAATGGAACATACTTTATATTATTTTATTTTTTAATTCCTTATTCGATTGCCTACCTTTCCATATGGGTTTATGTCTACTTAGCTTTTATAGTTTTTGATTTAAAAATTTATTTTTCAAATATTGACCTCAAATAGGCGTTTAGAAAAATGCCTATAACTTCTAGTAGGTACAAGATAGACACACGAGCGGCATCTTGTATTGTACCTAATCGATTCCTCTATAACGGAAAAAAAGCAATATTTCAGCGCCCACTTTAAAACATCATATTTCAATTTTTTTTCAAATTTCTCATAGTGTGATTTGCAAGACAATTTTCTACAAAAAATTATTATATATCCCTATATCTAGAGCCAGTAGTTTTTGAGTTATTTCGAAATTTGTTTCCTCTCAAAGCGTTATTTGAATAATTCCGGTTCTATTTACCCGGGCACCATAGTATTAATATTTGTGTACCCTTCTTTCGAGTAATATTAAAATGAATACCTATACCAATAAAGAAATTATGAATTTATTTGTCATATATTGCCAGTGCATCAGAATTGTTGAGAGAACTTGCAAAACTTTCAACGAAACTTATCCACACTTACCGCCAATGAATAGAAAAAAGTTTAGAAGACTGGAGTCAAATTTTGTACTATTTGGAAAAAAAAATGCAGAAAAAAATCAACCAAAGCCAATAACCGAAAAAGCAGAATGAAAGCAGAACCCCACTCCAAAGAATTTGGAAAATAGATGGGATGCATAATTATACATTTAAATTGGTGCAAGAATTATTTCACCAAGATGCAGAGAACAGGATAGATTTTGTGAGTTGTTGCTTAAAATTAATCAAATTTGGACAGGGGAATCAAATTTTTCTCATGAAGGTATTTTCAATAGAAAAACCAATCACATGTGGTCAATTGAAAATCCACATATAACGCGTGTACATAAATACCAACACAAATTTAGTTTCAACATATTTTGCCTATTGATGGACACTCGTGTTACTTTTTATTTTTAGCACGAAAGATTAAATAATGGCTGCCTTTAAATTTAAGAATAAGTCCGTGGTATTAACTCGATGGAGCCCCAGCTCATTGCATACACGAAATATCACAGCAACCAATGAACATGTTCGAGGATAGATGGATTAGAACTGGCCCGCTAGATCTCCAGATCTTACTCCACTCGATTTTATTCTTTGCGGTTGTATAAAAAATAAAGTTTATGCAACTGCCGACAATACCCGAGAAGAATCGGAAACAAGGGTGCGAGCTGCATTTGCGGAATTAAGCGCAGAAAAAATTAGGCGAGCAACATAAGAGAGTGACGCAACTCGTGTTGCTCAGTGTCTACATGTTAATGGTAATCATTTCGAACAATTGTTATAATTTTTTTTTCTGACATTTTCTTCAGTTCTTGTATTTAAATACGTATTTAATAATTATTTTATGCCATTCTTCTTGCTTCTGTTTTATTTGTAAGTTGTAACTGGGGATAAGTTTCGTACTGCAAGTTCTCTCAACAATTCCATTCCGCTATGTATGATGAATAAATAAATAATTTCTTTATTGGAATAGTTATTCATTTTAATATTATTCGGACGAATTTTTCCCAATTCGATTCAATAAAAAATATTGACAGAAGCCTACGATGGTAGCTATATGAATAGAACAGGAATTATTAAAATTTGAGAGGAAATAAATTTCGAAATAACTTAAAAACTACTGGCTTTAGATATAGTGATGTATAACACTTTTTGTAGCAAATTACCTTGCGAATCACGCTATAAGATAAAATATTTGTCTATTTGAAAAAATGAAATGTGATGTTTTAAAGTAGGCGCTGAAATATTAATATTTTTGAAATACCAACTGTCAAAATTGACACATGTAAATTATTTTCTGTTGTAGAGGAATCGATTAGGTACAATACAAGATGCCGCTCATATGTCTATCTTGTACCTACTAGAAGTTATAGGCATTTTTCTAAATGCCTATTTGAGGTCAATATTTGATACATAAATTTTTAAAACAAAAACTGTAAAAGAGTTAATGGACATAAACCCACATGGAGAGGTATAACCGAAAGTGATAGAAAGTCAAAAATATTTTCCATGAGGAGATCGTAATCAATTTTTTCAGATTTTTCCTCTTGCAGGAATCCCGTTTTAATTGACGTTATTCGTGGCCCACCCTATATATATATATATATATATATATATATATATATATACATACTATGTTTTCAAAAAAAGACATTGATGGCCTTAGTAATATCTACAGCAATTTATTTTCTTTTCAATAACGCTCATGTTTACTTGATTTGAATAACTATTATCCTAACGCGCCTAATAAATTTTTCTTTACGTATTAACATAATTTTTGTCTTCTTCCCTCCCGTAGGCTACTTTTACAACCCTATTCGTATATAACTTCTTTCTTTCTGTTTTTCTTATTTACTCTTTACTTTATCCTTAATCTTCTAACTGTCTCTCCCTTTTTGCTTTCTTCTCCACTCTTCTACTAAATTCTTTTACTTCTATTTACTGAAGGTAATATTTTCTGTCACAACCACCTCTCACATCACGTAGCTGGTCCGTTCCTCGGTATTTCACTATACGGTGGGATTTGCTTTTGTGTTCTTGCTCCCTGCTCGGTTGCTGAGGTCTAACCACCTCAGTGACGGACTGGGGAACTGCACTGCTTTTTCCACCCTTGGCTTATCTCATTCCGATCATTAACGAGTGTTCTGCTTGGGGTTACTTGAAATTGGGGTGTTTATTCTACTTCCAATATTAAGGTTATCTCCTTTGGGGTTCTTACTAAGGGGTTTAATATGTCTGTTACCCTCTTCAACTTCTCGGACCCGGGTTTAGGTTTTTCCTGCGTGAATCGTACTTTCGTGCGTTCATTACGACGAAATTTTGATGTGTCGAACACTCCACAGCTTTCTTCACAGTCTATTAGTGGAAGACGGACCATTTTGTGTTTGTCTACCTTCAGTAATTGTTCTCTTATCTTATTACATCATGTTAATTCTATCAATTTTGTTCAATTTTAACTTTTAAATACTTAGAATGTTTCGCTTTAATTTACTTCAAAATTCTATTTGTTGAGTTTTCCAAGACGTCTTCAATTTTTAACAATAAGGAATCAGAATGGTAAAGAACTTAACCTCAAAAATCTTGCTGCGGCCACGTGGTCTTTCATAGTGCAGGACACACTTATAATTGTTTACTTGTAAGTTTAACCTTCATTTAGTCTTTAGTTTTAATTGTCATTATTTTATTTAATTTAAAAACTGTAACTTTTACTGTTAAAATTATTTTTAATGTTAACATTTTACATTTTAATTATATTGTCAGACCTCTTATAAATGTTACTTTTAGGCTCTGAGGATGCATACATGATTAATGCGAAACGTCAGCTTGTGTACATATAACAATATAGTGGACTAGAGCAAGCACAACCACCATCGTGTATTCTTTGCTCCCCACACTCTAACACTCTACATTGGACTCGCTCACCCGTTAAACCCAAAAAGATTTGCTATTCTACTACGTCCGTTACCGTTAGGATAATATATATATATATATATATATATATATATATATATATATATATATATATATATATCAGAGAAATTCTCTGTAACGGGAATTCCGACCACAGGGGCTAATTACGTGTACTAATTGATCATAAACCAAGCTTTCGGATTTTATTTGAATCCTTCTTCAGGGTGTACAAAATATGTATGTAAACTGTCGCACATGGAAAACCACGGACTTTTCTACGTCGTGGTTAAAATTTATTGAAATTACGTCGCACACTAATGTTTCAGTTTAAATTTAAAATTTTGGAAGTTACAGACTTTAAATACATTAAAACGTTTAAACAATTAAGGTTGTCGGAAAACTTAAAATATAATAAGAACGGTCTCATTGTAACAACATTATTCACAAAGTTATGAGTGTTAATGTCGATTTTTTAAGACAACATTTGCCGTTTCTGTCATTTCCCAACAAGTCGACCGTTACTTCCCTCAACGTTATACATAAGTTTCGGGAACTAACTTCAGAGTTATAAAAATGTTTTTATTTCAATAACGCGCGTGCACAGAGTACGGACTTTAACTACTCAATGAATACAATACAGAATATGGGAGACATTTAATATTATTCTTACAAACTAAGCATAATAAATGATAAGCTAAGCATACATACAATTAAGAGGCAATAACACGAGAATATTCATATGGAAAGAAACAAAACATTATTTATATAACAATTCATGATTAACCGGAGAATTATTATGAACGGCAAGTAACTTGTCTACCCTTAGACGTTTGCTCTCCCTGGAAGATGAAGTTCATGTGCCTCGGGTTGGTGTACTTCAAGAGATATTCCTCTTATCTTCTCCATTTATATAATAGGAACAACTTGCCTCCACATATCAACATAAAAATAACTATAGTCTATACACTGGACCTGACGAAATACTAATTGTTTTGGATTGTTGGAAGACGTTGAACTGCTGGTGTATCTTGAAGAGTTCAGCTACCTAGCTTAATTCTGAGGTCAGTTAAGGTTTTATATTAATGTTATTAACTAAGACGGGACCTTCCGAACTTATGTTATTGTTTTTATATATAATTAAGCACTTGTTTGGCTTTATTAAGTACCACCACTAAGTTCTTTGATTTTAGTTTGATTTTGGCATTTGGTTTTAATTTGGTCTTTATTTAGGAATACTAACCGGCAATTGAAATCAGCATTCGTAGTACATTTTTGTTTTTGTACAACCATTATTCAGACATATTTATTTATCATCTGATTTTAAAACGCAATTTGCATTCGATATTGTGGTCAAGTATTCTGACTCAATTTTTGTGGATATTGAATTTAGGCAATAAAGTTCAAAATTTGTTTAGAAATTAGTTGGGATTGATTTGAAATATTGGATCATGATTCAAAAGATATTTTGTTTCCGTAGAATCCCGAAATGGTTTTCAGAATTCCCAAAATTCAGGTGGTTTAATATGGTTTACAAAATATTTTGCATTGTGTACGGCATTATCAATTAATTAAGGATGTCTTTTGTAAATAGTACATTTTGATGATCGATTTCTCTCTTTAGAATAACATGTAATTGCATAATTCTTAATTTGAATAAGTCTTCGTTATGTACAATACTTTATTGTTCTGTTAAATTTAAAAGGGCAAATTAAATAACACATAGTTACGGTCGTTATCATTTTCATTTGTTAAATTTAATTTTAAATTTACCCGAATTTAATATCATTTTCAATTTGGTTTTGGTTGTTCTTAAGATGATTTAACATGCTTTCAAATTTAGTACCCCCATTGGAGTCTAAATTTCCTATGATTGTTTTAATTACGGTGCCTAGCCCGTTGATCAACCTTCTTTTGTTCATACTTTTTTTTATTATTCCAATTTTTTGAATATTTTCGCTAAATCTTCCTTCATATAATTTTTTACACTTTTATAGTTTTGAAAATCCCACCTTAATATCCATAGGTTTTTTAATATTAGATGTACATTGAAATAATATTATAGTAATGAATAAACGTGTTCTCACTTTTCTCTAATTTTGCCGGCCCCAAATTTATTGGTAAACGCTTGGATTACTTGTGATGTTTTTTATTCCTATGGCTTGCGTTACTGAGACCATGATGTACCTGGAACGGAATTATGAATTTTATTGTCGCCTAAATAAATTTTTATATTTATATCAGAATGGCCAAAAATGTAAAGCCTTTATTTTATCGTAATTCAGTTTGATAAATTCACAACCTACTTTTGGAACTACGAGATTTTTATCTAGTTTTTTATTAAAAAAATCTTTAAGTGCCATTATAATTTGGAATAAAACCTTGAAGGTTTGTTTATAAAAATATTTATTTTTAGCAATTAAGTATATAATAATTTCAGAAAAGATAAAGAATTGACCTTAGGTTTTTGTGTTTTGAATTTTTCTATTTGTGCATATCTTAATTTAAAATCACATGCTATACCAGCATTCATGAGTAAATGGGCACTTAAACTGTGCGAATGGACATTCTTTAGGTACTGAAAACAAGTTATCTTCATTTTCTACTATATTATTGGCCACATAATTATCATTATTTTTATAGCTACATATTTATAAAGTTTATGTACGATAGTTAAATACTGTCCTTAGTTTTGCCTTTCTTATTATCTATTGTTTGGATCTTTTAATATTTAAAAGATGTATTTTTACTACTTTTTTATGATGAGACTTTTTAATTTTTGCAGTTTATAATTCCTCATTTTTTGATTCAATTAACTCTGGTTTATACTTAACATTTGTTTTTGATTGATTTGTATAGTTTTTATATACACTTTATCGCTAATATTTAGTAGGTCTTCTCTGTTTTGAATCTCCACCAGGTGAATTGCTGGTAAGGACTATATCCGAGAGATAGCTTCCCAGTATCCTAATAAGTTGATTAGGCACCTCTCTCCTAGCAAGGGCCTATACAATTGTAGGCCAGGGTAACGTGTTGAAGGCATTTTTAATATTCAGTGCTACCCCCAGATAATGCCTCCTCCGGCGTAGAGATCCAGCATTAGCTTCGCCAGCAAGCCTCCCCAGCTTCAAAAGAGTGTCTCTGATGTACCGGCCCTTCCAAAATCCGTACTAAGTTTAGCCCTGGAAACACTTCTCAGGCACTGTTTGAAGCACTTCGTAAACTTATTAAGGTACTCCCGAATAAGGTGCTTCACTGTCTCGCTGGGTATGCCTCCTGGGCCTGATGCTTTGCCAGTGGGCAGGTCCTCAGCCGCATGATAACCTCCTCAACTGTGAATGGGGGCACTTAATCGCGTCCTCCGGTATACACTTGTCCCTGCAAGGCTGCTTGGTCCAGAAACAGAGCCAGCATGACAGCCCTGACTCCCGTCTCTGCGAATCTCTTCACAACAATACGGTATAGCCGCCTCCAGATGTCGCTCTCAATTTCCTCAATGAGGAGTTTCCACTTCCAGTCTTTGGACAATCTTAGTACTTAGGGCTTCTTTTGCTTTGGAGCACTCCGCCTCGAGTATGGACCCCGCTTCCTCATCTAGGCTCATATTTGCCCTATCTCTAGCCGCCGCCATTTAATCACATCAGTAGAACAACGGCTTTCGTTCCGGCTTGGGAAGCCTCACCCGCGGCATGGAGACATCGCGTGCCCTGTGGAGATCCCCAGACAGCTCGCCGCAGGACCCTTGGGCGCCCTTGCCCCCCTCATATGGTATGATACCTAGGTTCCAGTAGCTTTGTGTTGTACCTCCTAACTTGCACGACGCGCATCTTCACTCGAGCACCAACCTCGTACGTGATGTAGCGGTGGTCGCTATGCGACTTTACTTCCGCCTCCACTCTTCACCCGCTGATGTTCTGAAGGACCTGGGGGTAGCCAGGATTATGGATTTCTAATTGACCCGCGTAAAGGTTGGTACTTCGTCGATGTTCGCCACATCCAAATCGACTAGGGTGTCAACCAGCGCCCTCCCATAAACTCGGTACTCGCCCCACTGTCGCATTGGCATTGAGGTCGCAAAAGATGACCAGATTTATCCCAAGCAAGTATCAAGTTGTATCAGCCAATTCGCAAAATCCTTTGGTTCGGAGAGGCGTAGCGGGAAACAAAATACACTACCGCTCTCGATGACTCTCCTCTTATCCGTGCCCATAATTCAGATTCCCACGTCGATCTGTCTATCTGTAACCCACCCACCCTAG
>CAXAKX010000291.1:0-12715 GCA_963969525.1 Ontholestes murinus
CGCCGGGTTACGGCTTCAGGAAGGTCCATGCAGGGGGATCCTTTGGATCAGGTTGGACTGGGTAGCTGTAATCTGCTGTTATGCCTCACCGAACAAAACTATTGAGGAGTTTACTCGATGGATTGATGAGCTGGAGGCGTGCGCTAATAGCCTCGGAAGCAAGACGGTGGGCAGGCGACTTTAACGCCAAAGCTTACCTGTGGGGAGAAACCAGGTCGGACGTGAGGGGCGAACTGTTGGTGGAGACCATGGCATCCATGGACCTAGAGGTGGCCAATATAGGAAATGTGGCCGCCTTCGAGAGGAGGGAGGCCTCATCAATTATCAACCTCACATTGGCCACCCCCTGGCACTCAGAATGATCAGGGTGGCGGGTGGAAGCCGAACGGGAGAGCATCAGCGAAGAGCAATCCAGCGACCACAAGCACATCAGCTTCGTAATGGTGGAGGGCAGCCAGAGACCGATATCGAGGTCGTCAGCGATTCGCTGGGACACGAGGAGGATGGATACAGGGAATCTGCTGTGCTTGATGGAGGGGGTATGTACCCCCTACAGGTTCCGCAGAGGAAAGTGTAGAGCCTTCGCGGCGAGGCTCAAGGAAGCTTGTGACCTAGTTATACCAAAGAGGCGGCCGGCTAAACTCAACAAGCCGGTATATTGGTGGAACGAGGAGGTGGCTGACAAACGGAGGGCGGCGAACTCGGCACGGAGGGACCTCACCAGGTGCAGAAGGGCTGATGGCGGAGGTCTCGAAGTATTAGAAGAGGCCAGGTAAGAGGGCAAAAATAGCTCTTAGGACGGCCATTACAAAAAGCAAAAGTAAGAAGTGGAAAGAGCTGTGCCAGGAGCTGGAGGAGGACGTCTGGGCAAGCCCTATAGGCTGGTAGCCAAGAGGATGGGGGCCATGCCTCCGGCCATTGGCTCACTGGTGCCGGGAGGAGTGGAGGAAGTGGTGCAGGTGCTAATCATACCAGGAATCAAACTCCCGCCCTACCAGGGGGAAAATGCGATTTGCGAACGGGACTTCTCCCAGATCCTCACTGGGCATGGAAGCTTCCAGACCTACCTGGTGAGGATCGGTAAAGCGGTCGCAGCGTCGTGCACCTGGTGCGGCCAGTGCTAGGACGACGTCGAGCACACAATTGCGGTGTGTTCGAGGTGGCAGGAAGAGAGAGGGGTGCTCGAGGTGGTGCTCCAAGAACCGTTGGTGGCAGAAACATTGGTCAGGCACATGCTTGAATCCGCGGAGAAGTGGGATGCGGTGGCGGTATTTGCCAGAAAAGTGATGAAGAAGAAGGAAGAGGCGAAACATCAAACATAATGGTGCTTAGATTTAATACCTGTAACTGTTGTATATATAATACTGTAATCGTTGTAATCGTTGTTTATATGGCGTTCGTTGTGTATATGTACGTATGTAATGTAAATGTATTTGTAATCTTAAATAAAGATAAATAATAATTCTTAAGATGGCAAGGGGACCACCAGGTGGAGAAATGTTCCAACGGTTCCACTGGTGTCCCGGAATTCGGAGGGGCCACTGTTGACCGTGCGCGGCCATCACGTGCCTCGAAAAATTAAAAAAAAAAAAAAGTAAGTAAGTAAGTAAGTAAGTAAGTAAGGTAAGTAAGTAAGTAAGTAAGTAAGTAAGTAAGTAAGTAAGTAAGTAAGTAAGTAAGTAAGTAAGTAAGTAAGTAAGTAAGTAGTCAGTAAGTAAGTAAGTAAGTAAGTCAGTAAGTAAGTATAAGTAAGTAATAAGTAAGTAAGTAAGTAAAGTAAGTAAGTAAGTAAGTAAGTAAGTAAGTAAGTAATTAAGTAAGTAAGTAAGTAAGTAAGTAAGTAAGTAAGTAAGTAAGTAAGTAAGTCAACACCTACGATGTTAAGAGAGGACGGTGAAAGAGCAGAGGCGGAGGCCAGTGCGGACTATTCCATTGATGATACACTGATGAACACAACCCTAAAGGCCTGTGAACAACCGGAGACTGTACAATTCAAGTGACAGTCTGACTTTCCTGGATACCACACCGGTTGAGACGGACAAGGAGCCAGCAGGAATGGATGGCACAGGAAACAGCACCCTTCCAAACATTACTGTCGCAAATAAAAGGAAAAAAGGGACGTTGACCACTTTTACGTCACCCCCGTGGGGGATTCTCACTCCCCCACCTAACAGCGGGCGGAGTAACATGAGTCTCCAGGAAAAGGCGGACCTAAAGTCATTCCTGACGGGATACAATGTAGACGATCCACAGAAACAAGGTTCACCGCCACTACAGGGGCGGAGGCAGATATGCGTAAACGTCTAGAAGATACAAATGAAGCCATGAACACTGAATTGACGGAGATGCTAAAGTATATGGACAACAAAGGGAGGAACGTGCACATCGTGCACATCGAAGAGGTCTTTAGGCGAACAATGTCCTTTGAAAACTGTCAGGTGGCTGCGAGCTTTTCGCGGACTGAGGACATGTTCAAGAATGTACAGAAAAGGCAGGGTACGGCGACGAGAACCCCGAAGGGCATGGACACACTTCGAATCGTCAATAAGGATAACAGGCTGGTAACCTAAAAAAGAAGTACTCGACACTACACGGAGGCGTAATCGAAGAAGTTGAAGAACAGCGAATTAACCTACGATGCGGCTTACATCTTTAACACCACAAAGGTTTCTAGTGCAGAGGGATGCTGGCGCTCTAAGACTAGCATCTAGTTTTACTGTAAAGTGGATCTCGAAGTATTAGAAGAGGCCAGTAAGAGGGCAAAAATAGCTCTTAGGACGGCCATTACAAAGAGCAAAAGTAAGAAGTGGAAAGAGCTGTGCCAGGAGCTGGAGGAGGACGTCTGGGGCAAGCCCTATAGGCTGGTAGCCAAAAGGATGGGGGCCATGCCTCCGGCCATTGGCTCACTGGTGCCGGGAGGAGTGAAGGAAGTGGTGCAGGTGCTAATCATACCAGGAATCAAACTCCCGCCCTACCAGGGGGAAAATGCGATTTGCGAACGGGACTTCTCCCAGATCCTCACTGGGCATGGAAGCTTCCAGACCTACCTGGTGAGGATCGGTAAAGCGGTCGCAACTACGTGCACCTGGTGCGGCCAGTGCTAGGACGACGTCGAGCACACAATTGCGGTGTGTTCGAGGTGGCAGGAAGAGAGAGGGGTGCTCGAGGTGGTGCTCCAAGAACCGTTGGTGGCAGAAACATTGGTCGGGCACATGCTTGAATCCGCGGAGAAGTGGGATGCGGTGGCGGTAGTCAACACCTACGACGTTAAGAGAGGACGGTGAAAGAGCAGAGGCGGAGGCCAGTGCGGACTATTCCATTGACGATACACTGATGAACACAACCTTAAAGGCCTGTGAACAACCGGAGACTGTACAATTCAAGTGACAGTCTGACTTTCCTGGATACCACACCGGTTGAGACGGACAAGGAGCCAGCAGGAATGGAGGGCACAGGAAACAGCACCCTTCCAAACATTACTGTCGCAAATAAAAGGAAAGAAGGGACGTTGACCACTTTTACGTCACCCCCGTGGGGGATTCTCACTCCCCCACCTAACAGCGGGCGGAGTAACATGAGTCTCCAGGAAAAAGCGGACCTAAAGTCATTCCTGACGGGATACAATGTAGACGATCCACAGAAACAAGGTTCAACCGCCACTACAGGGGCGGAGGCAGATTTGCGTAAACGTCTAGAAGATACAAATGAAGCCATGAACACTGAATTGACGGAGATGCTAGAGTATATGGACAACAAAGGGAGGAACGTGCACATCGTGCACATCGAAGAGGTCTTTAGGCGAACAATGTCCTTTGAAAACTGTCAGGTGGCTGCGAGCTTTTCGCGGACTGAGGACATGTTCAAGAATGTACAGAAAAGGCAGGGTACGGCGACGAGAACCCCGAAGGGCATGGACACACTTCGAATCGTCAATAAGGATAACAGGCTGGTAACCTAAAAAAGAAGTACTCGACACTACACGGAGGCGTAATCGAAGAAGTTGAAGAACAGCGAATTAACCTACGGGATGCGGCTTACATCTTTAACACCACAAAGGTTTCTAGTGCAGAGGGATGCTGGCGCTCTAAGACTAGCATCTAGTTTTACTGTAAAGTGGATCTCGAAGTATTAGAAGAGGCCAGTAAGAGGGCAAAAATAGCTCTTAGGACGGCCATTACAAAGAGCAAAAGTAAGAAGTGGAAAGAGCTGTGCCAGGAGCTGGAGGAGGACGTCTGGGGCAAGCCCTATAGGCTGGTAGCCAAAAGGATGGGGGCCATGCCTCCGGCCATTGGCTCACTGGTGCCGGGAGGAGTGAAGGAAGTGGTGCAGGTGCTAATCATACCAGGAATCAAACTCCCGCCCTACCAGGGGGAAAATGCGATTTGCGAACGGGACTTCTCCCAGATCCTCACTGGGTATGGAAGCTTCCAGACCTACCTGGTGAGGATCGGTAAAGCGGTCGCAACTACGTGCACCTGGTGCGGCCAGTGCTAGGACGACGTCGAGCACACAATTGCGGTGTGTTCGAGGTGGCAGGAAGAGAGAGGGGTGCTCGAGGTGGTGCTCCAAGAACCGTTGGTGGCAGAAACATTGGTCGGGCACATGCTTGAATCCGCGGAGAAGTGGGATGCGGTGGCGGTAGTCAACACCTACGACGTTAAGAGAGGACGGTGAAAGAGCAGAGGCGGAGGCCAGTGCGGACTATTCCATTGACGATACACTGATGAACACAACCTTAAAGGCCTGTGAACAACCGGAGACTGTACAATTCAAGTGACAGTCTGACTTTCCTGGATACCACACCGGTTGAGACGGACAAGGAGCCAGCAGGAATGGAGGGCACAGGAAACAGCACCCTTCCAAACATTACTGTCGCAAATAAAAGGAAAGAAGGGACGTTGACCACTTTTACGTCACCCCCGTGGGGGATTCTCACTCCCCCACCTAACAGCGGGCGGAGTAACATGAGTCTCCAGGAAAAAGCGGACCTAAAGTCATTCCTGACGGGATACAATGTAGACGATCCACAGAAACAAGGTTCAACCGCCACTACAGGGGCGGAGGCAGATTTGCGTAAACGTCTAGAAGATACAAATGAAGCCATGAACACTGAATTGACGGAGATGCTAGAGTATATGGACAACAAAGGGAGGAACGTGCACATCGTGCACATCGAAGAGGTCTTTAGGCGAACAATGTCCTTTGAAAACTGTCAGGTGGCTGCGAGCTTTTCGCGGACTGAGGACATGTTCAAGAATGTACAGAAAAGGCAGGGTACGGCGACGAGAACCCCGAAGGGCATGGACACACTTCGAATCGTCAATAAGGATAACAGGCTGGTAACCTAAAAAAGAAGTACTCGACACTACACGGAGGCGTAATCGAAGAAGTTGAAGAACAGCGAATTAACCTACGGGATGCGGCTTACATCTTTAACACCACAAAGGTTTCTAGTGCAGAGGGATGCTGGCGCTCTAAGACTAGCATCTAGTTTTACTGTAAAGTGGATCTCGAAGTATTAGAAGAGGCCAGTAAGAGGGCAAAAATAGCTCTTAGGACGGCCATTACAAAGAGCAAAAGTAAGAAGTGGAAAGAGCTGTGCCAGGAGCTGGAGGAGGACGTCTGGGGCAAGCCCTATAGGCTGGTAGCCAAAAGGATGGGGGCCATGCCTCCGGCCATTGGCTCACTGGTGCCGGGAGGAGTGAAGGAAGTGGTGCAGGTGCTAATCATACCAGGAATCAAACTCCCGCCCTACCAGGGGGAAAATGCGATTTGCGAACGGGACTTCTCCCAGATCCTCACTGGGCATGGAAGCTTCCAGACCTACCTGGTGAGGATCGGTAAAGCGGTCGCAACGACGTGCACCTGGTGCGGCCAGTGCTAGGACGACGTCGAGCACACAATTGCGGTGTGTTCGAGGTGGCAGGAAGAGAGAGGGGTGCTCGAGGTGGTGCTCCAAGAACCGTTGGTGGCAGAAACATTGGTCGGGCACATGCTTGAATCCGCGGAGAAGTGGGATGCGGTGGCGGTAGTCAACACCTACGACGTTAAGAGAGGACGGTGAAAGAGCAGAGGCGGAGGCCAGTGCGGACTATTCCATTGACGATACACTGATGAACACAACCTTAAAGGCCTGTGAACAACCGGAGACTGTACAATTCAAGTGACAGTCTGACTTTCCTGGATACCACACCGGTTGAGACGGACAAGGAGCCAGCAGGAATGGAGGGCACAGGAAACAGCACCCTTCCAAACATTACTGTCGCAAATAAAAGGAAAGAAGGGACGTTGACCACTTTTACGTCACCCCCGTGGGGGATTCTCACTCCCCCACCTAATAGCGGGCGGAGTAACATGAGTCTCCAGGAAAAAGCGGACCTAAAGTCATTCCTGACGGGATACAATGTAGACGATCCACAGAAACAAGGTTCAACCGCCACTACAGGGGCGGAGGCAGATTTGCGTAAACGTCTAGAAGATACAAATGAAGCCATGAACACTGAATTGACGGAGATGCTAGAGTATATGGACAACAAAGGGAGGAACGTGCACATCGTGCACATCGAAGAGGTCTTTAGGCGAACAATGTCCTTTGAAAACTGTCAGGTGGCTGCGAGCTTTTCGCGGACTGAGGACATGTTCAAGAATGTACAGAAAAGGCAGGGTACGGCGACGAGAACCCCGAAGGGCATGGACACACTTCAATTCGTCAATAAGGATAACAGGCTGGTAACCTAAAAAAGAAGTACTCGACACTACACGGAGGCGTAATCGAAGAAGTTGAAGAACAGCGAATTAACCTACGGGATGCGGCTTACATCTTTAACACCACAAAGGTTTCTAGTGCAGAGGGATGCTGGCGCTCTAAGACTAGCATCTAGTTTTACTGTAAAGTGGATCAGGAGGAAGATGAAACGGGTTTCCAAATGGTTAGAAGAAAAAACTCGGACGAGGTTTTGGTTATTAAACCTGGTAAGGACACCCTGATGACGGATGTCATCAAATAACTTAAAGACAAGGTGGACGCGGATGGCGTTTCTATAAAGAGATGGAACCAATCGGTTAATGGGGACATGGTAATAAGATTTAGAGGCCAAAGTTCAACACAAAACACAATCCAAGTCTGTCATGACAGTACAAGAGAAAGAACTTTTGATGGTTCTGAAGGACGAGACTGGTAGACTAATCGTGGCCAAAGATCTGAGGTTGGCAGTAAAACCCAACAAAGTTGGTTTACGCAACCCTAAACGAGAAGGAAGCCAAAACTCTCATTGAAAAGAGGAGAATTGGGAAGGAATGGTCTAAGTGGAGGACGAGAACAGGAGACAAAATTTCCAGGTGTCACAAGTGTCAACAGGCAGGTCATGAGGTACGTAACTGCAAAGATAAAGACAGTGCTACTCGTTGTTTTAAATGCGGCGAGACAGGCCACTTTAAGATAAAATGCACCAACTCATTGAAATGCTATCGTTGCCACGAAGAAGGCCACAATGCGGAATCTAGGAGATGCCCTCACGCCAAAAAAACGGACGAGGGGGGCACATCAGGAGAATAAAGAGAAGAGCAATCTCAAAATGACAGACGACATAAACAACATAGATACTAGGACAAATGGACAAACTGACGGCCCAAGCAATAAGGGTATTCCCAAGTTTCGCAACACGAAAATCCTACAAATTAACATTGGGAGGGCCACAAAGGCTGCAGATCTGATGACGGCAAAATGTGCCGAGAAATGCATCGACCTCGCGATTATCGCGGACAGAACAAGACAACTGCAAGGGCTAGCAATCGGTGGCTGCAGGACGTAAGAGAGGATGCCGCCAAATACCTCCCGTCGGGCAACGCAGGAGTCCTCGGCGTGGGACGTGGTCGAGGATTCGTATGGGTGAAACAGAAAAAAGTAGTGGTGCATTCGTGTTATATATTACCAAACGGCTTCTTTCAAGACTTCCTCAAGGAACTGGTCCTCAGCATAAAGGAGCACAGTAAAGGAGTCAGTGTAGATGGTGACTTTAACGCCAAGACTTTCGAATGGTCCTCGCCCATATAAGACAAAAGGGGGAAAGAACTCAGTGAGTGGTTAGCAGACACGGGCATGGTGGTGCTGAACGAGGAGGACATACCAACCTTCCAAAGGAACCGCTCTAACTCGCACATCGATTTCACGGTGTGCTCACAAGCGGTGGTACCTTATATCAAGAACCGGCCTGTCGGGGAGGAAGAGAACCTAAGCCTGCATAACAACATCTCATTTGAGCTAAATGACAAAAAGAGTAGCCCGAACAAGACCCACTAGAGGGGTGGTATTTTAAAAATGATAAGAGCCTCAAATTAGGGGAAAAATCAACAAGAAATGGTAGAGAACAAGGAAGAGGAAGAGAAGTGCCGACCTACTCATCAAAATTATTCAAGAAGCATGCGAGGAGTCCCTGGTAAAAAGAAACCGTACTAAACCTAAAAAGACCCTATACTTAAGGAACGAGGAGACTAATGGTCTTAGAAAGGAGTGCAATGTCACCAGAAGGATGTGCACCAGACGGAACCGTGGGATAGACGAGGTAGTAAAAAAGGCCCTGAAGTCAAAATACACTGAGGCTAGAGGTAAACTTAAACAAGTCATAAAAAAGTCAAAGAGAATGGCATGGAGCAACCTTTGTCAGCAGATTGTTGACGATATATGGGGAAGGGGATACCAAATAGTTACGCGAAAACTCGGAAAAAGACCCACCCTCCGGCTAACCCCGGAGCAGAAAGATGACATTACTCAGATGCTCTTCCCGTCTGTGGAGGAGACCTACTGGGGGAGACAAAAAATGTGTAAGAGGGAGATCCCGCTATGCACAGAGGAAGAAATCAGGGCTGCAGGCTCGAAACTGAAAAACAAAAAAGCCGCGGGACCGGACCTGATCCTTGCGGAGGTCATTAGAAGCCTCGCCATGCACAACCCTAAGATCATTAAAGAGGTGTTCGAAAAAATTCTCGTTAAAGGGAAAATCTCGAGAGCATGGAAGTTAGGCAAGCTGGTTCTCCTTGAAAAACCGTGAAAAGGTAATGATGAAAAGGCTTATAGACCCATCTGTCTCTTAAATGCCCTATCCAAACTCTTTGAGCAAATTTGGTTGCTAGGATTAAGGAGAAGCTAGACAAAGGACAGGGCTTATTCAACAACCAATTTGGTTTCAGAGAAGGCAGATCGGCGGTGGACGCAGTACATAAGGTGGTTAACTTGGCACATCACATAAGACAAGGAACTGACGATCCTTATAACAATTGACATCAAAAATGCTTTCAACACAGTCGGGTGGAAAGATATTATAGAAGAAATGCATGCTAAGCGTTTTAGTCCTTCCTTACCTAATCAGCATCATACAATCGTACCTCAATGATCGAAGCCTGATAATAGACGGGGATAGGAGAAAGAAGCTGACATGTGTAGTGCCGCAAGGCTCTATTTTAGGTCCAACACTTTGGAATATTGTTTATGACGGTGTGCTTCTACTAGACCTGGGAGAAAGAGTGTCTACAGTGGCCTACGCCGACGACCTGGCGTTGGTAGTAAGAGGTGACTCGGTAAGAGAACTTTTTCAAAATGCGGAACATGCTATAGCCCGGATAAGGTTCTGGCTAGAAAGGAAAGGGCTACAGATAGCCGCACACAAAACAGAAATAGTAATCCTAGTAGGTAGGAAAAAATTGAAAGAAATCATCATCAGGGTGGGGGACGCGACCATTGATAGCAAAAAGTGGGTCAGGTACTTAGGTGTCACATTGGACATAATACCCACCTGGGGCATTACGTGGAACGGGTGACTAAAAAAGCGGAACAGCTCACAACTGCATTGAATAGGCTGATGCCAAACTGCGGGAGACCCTGGGACTGGTTGCTATGCAATAAGTATAGAAAGGTGATGGAAGGGGTACAAAGGAAAGCCGCTATAAAAGTGGCACGAGCTTATAGAACGGTATCAACGAAGGCAATCCAGGTGATTGCAGGTGTCAAGCCTATCCATATACTGGCGCGAGAAAGGAGGCTAAAAAGAGAGAGCACAAACCCTACAAAAAGCGACCGGAAAACCACATCCCTAAGGCATTGGGAGGAAGGATGGCGAAAGGAAGAAGACCAAGTGGTGTGGACCAAAAGGCTAATCAAGGTGATCACACCCTGGATATAAAGAACATTTGGAGAGCCGAACTACTTTCTAACATCAGTACTCTCAGGACACGTTTGTTTCGGAAATTACTTAAAGCGGTTTAAATTGAGTGCCAGCAACACGTGTTTCTACTGTGACCTGGAGGACTCACCGGAAGACACCATCTTCATATGTGACGGATGGCAAAATGAAAGGGAGGACGCGGAGAGAAGCCTGGACGTGAAACTGGAGGTTGACAATCTGGTTAGCACCATGCTTGGAGGAGACATAGCGCTCCCGCATTACCGACAGGAGAAAACCCTAGGTCAAGGGTCAAGAGATGTAGACAAGACCGACCGGGATAGCGAGATACGCGAGCTAACCGCTAAGGTGGATAAGATCGCGGAATGGATCGGCAGGCACCAGGGGAGCGGGGCCGAGGAGGCGGCGAAGGTACTGGCAGCGCCAATAGGCCCAGCCCCTTCACAGGCGGCAGGGACAGTAGAGCAGGCGACAAAGGGGCAGGGTACGGACAACTGGACTAAGGTCGTGAAGAAAGGAGCTAAGGCTGGCGCCAGTACACCGGCAGCCGAGGCTGGAAATAAGCGAAGTAACCCTCCACCCGCAATTCGACCTAGGCCTGTTAGGCTGATAGTCAACGCGGCAGGCAAAAACTACAAGGAGTCGCCCAGAGGCGTGAAGACGGGTGTGGCCAAGGGAGGAAGAATGGGCCTGGTCTCGACGACTAAGCGTAGCATGGCGGGGAACATAGTTCTAGAACTGAAGAAAGGGGAAAATTCGGCCGACCATATCAAGGACATTGCCGCGGTGGTTGGCGACGATAACGTAAACATTACCAATAGGAGCAAGGCAGTGGCGGAAATCAAGGGCCTGGAGATGGCCTCAACAGAGGAGGAAATAATAGCCAAAGTGGCAGATTTCAAGCTGAATTGGTGAAAGTCTTATGGATTAGGACGTACGGTCCTGACCACCGAATCGCGCTTGTGGTGAGCGAGAGGGAGGTAATAAGACGCCTTCTGGACAAAAAGAGAATCACGGTGGGATGGACACGTTGTGTGGTACAGGAGCGGCCAAGTAGGCCGCAAACATGCCATAGATGCAGAGGTTATGGGCATGTAGTGGCCGCATGCACAAACCCCGACCGACGGGACACGTGCAGGAGGTGCGGGCAGCATAGACATGAAGAGAAAGTCTTCAAAGCGGAGACACCGACGTGCCTACCCTGTGCGGATCTAGGTAAAGAGGCTACGCACTACTCTGGTAGCAAAAGCTGCGAGGCTTACAGAAATGCGAGTAGAACAGCAGAGGCCGGGGCAGGGAGAGCTAACTCCTCACCGAAGAAGACGGTGGAGGCAAAGAACGGCAAACAAGTGGGTATAGCATGACTAACGACGGGCGCGAGGAGGTCGCCGGGAGCGGATGAGGGCGAAGTCCGGTCAGCTAGTAGATTTCTGCAAGCCAACCTCAATAGGTGCCACGCGGCCCACGACCTCCTCGAGGTGACATTCACGTATTGCTGGTGAGCGAGCTGAAAGATGGTAGGGTAGGGGCAAGCTGTTACCGGGACCAACAGGAGGGCGACGTCGGGATATGTGTTAGGGGCAAGAGGAGCCGCCGGGTCACTGCTTCAGGAAGCCCGTGCAGGGGGGGTCCTTTGGATCAGGCTAGACGGGGTTGCTGAAATTTGCTGTTATGCCTCACCGAATAAAACAATCCAGGAGTTTGTTTGGTGGATTGGTCAGCTGGAGGAGTGCGCAAAGAACCTTGGAAGTAGGACGGTGGTGGCAGGCGACTTTAACGCCAAATCTCACCTGTGGGGAAAAACCAGGCCGGACGCGAGGGGAGAATTGTTGGTGGAGACCATGGCTTCCATGGACCTAGAGGTAGCCAACATAGGAAATGTGGCCACCTTTGTGAGGAGGGATACCTCATCAATTATAGATCTTATATTGGCCACCCCCACGTCATTCAGGATGATCAGGGAGTGGCGGGTGGAAGCCGAACGGGAGAGCTGTAGCGACCATAGTCACATCATCTTTGAACTGGTGGAACGCAGCCAGCGATTGAAATCGAGGGCGTCAGCGATTTGCTGGGACGTGAGGAGGAAGGATACAGCGAATCTGTTTTGTCTGATGGAGGGGAATGTACCTCCTACGGGATCGGCAGGGGTGTAAAACCTTCTCGGCGAGGCTCAAGGGAGCATGCGATCTGACAATCCCCAAGAGGCGACCGGCTAATCTCAATAAGCCGGTATATTGGTGGAATGAGGTGGTGGCCGACAAACAGAGGGCGGCGAATTCGGCACGGAGGGACCTACCAGGTGCAGAAGGGCTGATGGCGGTGGGCTTGAAGTGACCGGAGACCGGAGCAGGACATAGCGCTCCCGCCTCACCGGTTGAAGATAACCCAAGGTCGGCGGACTCCAACATACGAGTGTTTCGTCTATGACGAAGCCAATGCGGCAAGTTCGAAAAGAAGGAGACAGGAGTCTCTGTCGCCAAGGAAGGAGGCGCAGACCCAAGCGGCAGGGAAGATGCATGCGAGGCTACTGGGGGTGCACG